>CM055120.1:279570272-279695038 GCA_029206835.1 Rana muscosa | reverse complement strand
ACAGGTGAGAGGGGGGGATACTACAATAGGAGGCAGTGCTGATGGTGTATACAGGTGAGAGGGGGGTGTAGTACAATAGGAGGCAGTTGCTGATGGTGTATACAGGTGAGAGGGGGGGTAGTACAATAGGAGGCAGTGCTGATGGTGTATACAGGTGAGAGGGGGGGGATACTACAATAGGAGGCAGTGCTGATGGTGTATACAGGTGAGGGGGGGGTAGTACAATAGGAGGCAGTGCTGATGGTGTATACAGGTGAGAGGGGGGATACTACAATAGGAGGCAGTGCTGATGGTGTATACAGGGTGAGAGGGGGGGTAGTACAATAGGAGGCAGTGCTGATGGTGTATACAGGTGAGAGGGGGGTAGTACAATAGGAGGCAGTGCTGATGGTGTATACAGGTGAGGGGAGGGGTAGTACAATAGGAGGCAGTGCTGATGGTGTATACAGGTGAGAGGGGGGTAGTAATATAGGAGGCAGTGCTGATGGTGTATACAGGTGAGAGGGGGGATACTACAATAGGAGGCAGTGCTGATGGTGTATACAGGTGAGAGGGGGGGTAGTACAATAGGAGGCAGTGCTGATGGTGTATACAGGTGAGAGGGGGGGGGTAGTACAATAGGAGGCAGTGCTGATGGTGTATACAGGTGAGAGTGGGGTAGTACAATAGGAGGTAGTGCTGATGGTGTATACAGGTGAGAGGGGGGGGTAGTACAATAGGAGGCAGTGCTGATGGTGTATACAGGTGAGAGGGGGGGTAGTACAATAGGAGGCAGTGCTGATGGTGTATACAGGTGAGAGGGGGGGTAGTACAATAGGAGGCAGTGCTGATGGTGTATACAGGTGAGAGGGGGGGTAGTACAATAGGAGGCAGTGCTGATGGTGTATACAGGTGAGAGATGGGGGGGGTAGTACAATAGGAGGCAGTGCTGATGGTGTATACAGGTGATGGGGGGGGGGTAGTAAAATAGGAGGCAGTGCTGATGGTGTATACAGGTGAGAGGGGGGTAGTACAATAGGAGGCAGTGCTGATGGTGTATACAGGTGAGAGGGGGGGGGTAGTACAATAGGAGGCAGTGCTGATGGTGTATACAGGTGAGAGGGGGGGTACTACAATAGGAGGCAGTGCTGATGGTGTATACAGGTGAGAGGGGGGGTAGTACAATAGGAGGCAGTGCTGATGGTGTATACAGGTGAGAGGGGGGGATACTACAATAGGAGGCAGTGCTGATGGTGTATACAGGTGAGAGGGGGGGGTACTACAATAGGAGGCAGTGCTGATGGTGTATACAGGTGAGAGGGGGGTAGTACAATAGGAGGCAGTGCTGATGGTGTATACAGGTGAGAGGGGGGTACTACAATAGGAGGCAGTGCTGATGGTGTATACAGGTGAGGGGGGGTAGTACAATAGGAGGCAGTGCTGATGGTGTATACAGGTGAGAGGGGGGTAGTACAATAGGAGGCAGTGCTGATGGTGTATACAGGTGAGAGGGGGAATACTACAATAGGAGGCAGTGCTGATGGTGTATACAGGTGAGAGGGGGGGGTAGTACAATAGGAGGCAGTGCTGATGGTGTATACAGGTGAGGGGGGGGTAGTACAATAGGAGGCAGTGCTGATGGTGTATACAGGTGAGAGGGGGGTAGTACAATAGGAGGCAGTGCTGATGGTGTATACAGGTGAGAGGGGGATACTACAATAGGAGGCAGTGCTGATGGTGTATACAGGTGAGAGGGGGGTAGTACAATAGGAGGCAGTGCTGATGGTGTATACAGGTGAGAGGGGGGGGGGTAGTACAATAGGAGGCAGTGCTGATGGTGTATACAGGTGAGAGTGGGGTAGTACAATAGGAGGTAGTGCTGATGGTGTATACAGGTGAGAGGGGGGGTAGTACAATAGGAGGCAGTGCTGATGGTGTATACAGGTGAGAGGGGGGGTAGTACAATAGGAGGCAGTGCTGATGGTGTATACAGGTGAGAGATGGGGGGGGGGTAGTACAATAGGAGGCAGTGCTGATGGTGTATACAGGTGAGGGGGGGGTAGTACAATAGGAGGCAGTGCTGATGGTGTATACAGGTGAGAGGGGGGTACTACAATAGGAGGCAGTGCTGATGGTGTATACAGGTGAGAGGGGGGGGTACTACAATAGGAGGCAGTGCTGATGGTGTATACAGGTGAGAGGGGGGGGGTAGTACAATAGGAGGCAGTGCTGATGGTGTATACAGGTGAGAGGGGGGTACTACAATAGGAGGCAGTGCTGATGGTGTATACAGGTGAGAGGGGGGTAGTACAATAGGAGGCAGTGCTGATGGTGTATACAGGAGAGGGGGGGGGGTAGTACAATAGGAGGCAGTGCTGATGGTGTATACAGGTGAGAGGGGGTAGTACAATAGGAGGCAGTGCTGATGGTGTATACAGGTGAGAGGGGGGGGTAGTACAATAGGAGGCAGTGCTGATGGTGTATACAGGTGAGAGGGGGGGGTAGTACAATAGGAGGGCAGTGCTGATGGTGTATACAGGTGAGAGGGGGATACTACAATAGGAGGCAGTGCTGATGGTGTATACAGGTGAGAGGGGGGGGGTAGTACAATAGGAGGCAGTGCTGATGGTGTATACAGGTAAGAGGGGGGGGTACTACAATAGGAGGCAGTGCTGATGGTGTACACAGGTGAGAGGGGGGTAGTAATATAGGAGGCAGTGCTGATGGTGTATACAGGTGAGAGGGGGGGTAGTACAATAGGAGGCAGTGCTGATGGTGTATACAGGTGAGAGGGGGGGTAGTACAATAGGAGGCAGTGCTGATGGTGTATACAGGTGAGAGGGGGTAGTACAATAGGAGGCAGTGCTGATGGTGTATACAGGTGAGAGGGGGTAGTACAATAGGAGGCAGTGCTGATGGTGTATACAGGTGAGGGGGGGTAGTACAATAGGAGGCAGTGCTGATGGTGTATACAGGTGAGAGGGGGGGGGGGTACTACAATAGGAGGCAGTGCTGATGGTGTATACAGGTGCGAGGGGGGATACTACAATAGGAGGCAGTGCTGATGGTGTATACAGGTGAGAGGGGGGGGTAGTACAATAGGAGGCAGTGCTGATGGTGTATACAGGTGAGGGGAGCTGTAGTACAATAGGAGGCAGTGCTGATGGTGTATACAGGTGAGAGGGGGGATACTACAATAGGAGGCAGTGCTGATGGTGTATACAGGTGAGAGGGGGGGTAGTACAATAGGAGGCAGTGCTGATGGTGTATACAGGTGAGAGGGGGGGGTAGTACAATAGGAGGCAGTGCTGATGGTGTATACAGGTGAGAGTGGGGTAGTACAATAGGAGGTAGTGCTGATGGTGTATACAGGTGAGAGGGGGGGGTAGTACAATAGGAGGCAGTGCTGATGGTGTATACAGGTGAGAGGGGGGGTAGTACAATAGGAGGCAGTGCTGATGGTGTATACAGGTGAGAGATGGGGGGGGTATTACAATAGGAGGCAGTGCTGATGGTGTATACAGGTGAGGGGGGGGTAGTACAATAGGAGGCAGTGCTGATGGTGTATACAGGTGAGAGGGGGGTACTACAATAGGAGGCAGTGCTGATGGTGTATACAGGTGAGAGGGGGGGGTACTACAATAGGAGGCAGTGCTGATGGTGTATACAGGTGAGAGGGGGGTAGTACAATAGGAGGCAGTGCTGATGGTGTATACAGGTGAGAGGGGGGTACTACAATAGGAGGCAGTGCTGATGGTGTATACAGGTGAGAGGGGGGGGTAGTACAATAGGAGGCAGTGCTGATGGTGTATACAGGTGAGAGGGGGGGGGGGGTAGTACAATAGGAGGCAGTGCTGATGGTGTATACAGGTGAGAGGGGGAATACTACAATAGGAGGCAGTGCTGATGGTGTATACAGGTGAGAGGGGGGGGTAGTACAATAGGAGGCAGTGCTGATGGTGTATACAGGTGAGGGGGGGGGTAGTACAATAGGAGGCAGTGCTGATGGTGTATACAGGTGAGAGGGGGGGTAGTACAATAGGAGGCAGTGCTGATGGTGTATACAGGTGAGAGGGGGATACTACAATAGGAGGCAGTGCTGATGGTGTATACAGGTGAGAGGGGGGTAGTACAATAGGAGGCAGTGCTGATGGTGTATACAGGTGAGAGGGGGGGTAGTACAATAGGAGGCAGTGCTGATGGTGTATACAGGTGAGAGTGGGGTAGTACAATAGGAGGTAGTGCTGATGGTGTATACAGGTGAGAGGGGGGGGGGTAGTACAATAGGAGGCAGTGCTGATGGTGTATACAGGTGAGAGGGGGGGTAGTACAATAGGAGGCAGTGCTGATGGTGTATACAGGTGAGAGATGGGGGGGGTAGTACAATAGGAGGCAGTGCTGATGGTGTATACAGGTGAGGGGGGGTAGTACAATAGGAGGCAGTGCTGATGGTGTATTCAGGTGAGAGGGGGGGTACTACAATAGGAGGCAGTGCTGATGGTGTATACAGGTGAGAGGGGGGGGTACTACAATAGGAGGCAGTGCTGATGGTGTATACAGGTGAGAGGGGGGGGTAGTACAATAGGAGGCAGTGCTGATGGTGTATACAGGTGAGAGGGGAGGTACTACAATAGGAGGCAGTGCTGATGGTGTATACAGGTGAGAGGGCGGTAGTACAATAGGAGGCAGTGCTGATGGTGTATACAGGTGAGGGGGGGGGTAGTACAATAGGAGGCAGTGCTGATGGTGTATACAGGTGAGAGGGGGTAGTACAATAGGAGGCAGTGCTGATGGTGTATACAGGTGAGAGGGGGGTAGTACAATAGGAGGCAGTGCTGATGGTGTATACAGGTGAGAGGGGGGGTAGTACAATAGGAGGCAGTGCTGATGGTGTATACAGGTGAGAGGGGGGGGTACTACAATAGGAGGCAGTGCTGATGGTGTATACAGGTGAGAGGGGGGGGTAGTACAATAGGAGGCAGTGCTGATGGTGTATACAGGTAAGAGGGGGGGTACTACAATAGGAGGCAGTGCTGATGGTGTATACAGGTGAGAGGGGGGTAGTAATATAGGAGGCAGTGCTGATGGTGTATACAGGTGAGAGGGGGGGTAGTACAATAGGAGGCAGTGCTGATGGTGTATACAGGTGAGAGGGGGGGGGGTAGTACAATAGGAGGCAGTGCTGATGGTGTATACAGGTGAGAGGGGGTAGTACAATAGGAGGCAGTGCTGATGGTGTATACAGGTGAGAGGGGGTAGTACAATAGGAGGCAGTGCTGATGGTGTATACAGGTGAGGGGGGGGTAGTACAATAGGAGGCAGTGCTGATGGTGTATACAGGTGAGAGGGGGGGGGTACTACAATAGGAGGCAGTGCTGATGGTGTATACAGGTGAGAGGGGGATACTACAATAGGAGGCAGTGCTGATGGTGTATACAGGTGAGGGGGGGGGTAGCACAATAGGAGGCAGTGCTGATGGTGTATACAGGTGAGAGGGGGAGTACTACAATAGGAGGCAGTGCTGATGGTGTATACAGGTGAGGGGGGGGTAGTACAATAGGAGGCAGTGCTGATGGTGTATACAGGTGAGAGGGGGGTACTACAATAGGAGGCAGTGCTGATGGTGTATACAGGTGAGGGGGGGGTACTACAATAGGAGGCAGTGCTGATGGTGTATACAGGTGAGAGGGGGATACTACAATAGGAGGCAGTGCTGATGGTGTATACAGGTGAGAGGGGGGGTACTACAATAGGAGGCAGTGCTGATGGTGTATACAGGTGAGAGGGGGGGTAATACAATAGGAGGTAGTGCTGATGGTGTATACAGGTGAGGGGGGGGGTAGTACAATAGGAGGCAGTGCTGATGGTGTATACAGGTGAGGGGGGGGTAGTACAATAGGAGGCAGTGCTGATGGTGTATACAGGTGAGGGGGGTACTACAATAGGAGGCAGTGCTGATGGTGTATACAGGTGAGGGGGGGGGGTAGTACAATAGGAGGCAGTGCTGATGGTGTATACAGGTGAGGGGGGGGTACTACAATAGGAGGCAGTGCTGATGGTGTATACAGGTGAGAGGGGGGATACTACAATAGGAGGCAGTGCTGATGGTGTATACAGGTGAGAGGGGGGTAGTACAATAGGAGGCAGTGCTGATGGTGTATACAGGTGAGGGGGGGGGTACTACAATAGGAGGCAGTGCTGATGGTGTATACAGGTGAGGGGGGGGTACTACAATAGGAGGCAGTGCTGATGGTGTATACAGGTGAGAGGGGGGGTAGTACAATAGGAGGCAGTGCTGATGGTGTATACAGGTGAGGGGGGGGGGGTACTACAATAGGAGGCAGTGCTGATGGTGTATACAGGTGAGAGGGGGGGATACTACAATAGGAGGCAGTGCTGATGGTGTATACAGGTGAGAGGGGGGTAGTACAATAGGAGGCAGTGCTGATGGTGTATACAGGTGAGAGGGGGGGTAGTACAATAGGAGGCAGTGATGATGGTGTATACAGGTGAGGGGGGGGGGGTACTACAATAGGAGGCAGTGCTGATGGTGTATACAGGTGAGGGGGGGTACTACAATAGGAGGCAGTGCTGATGGTGTATACAGGTGAGAGGGGGGGATACTACAATAGGAGGCAGTGCTGATGGTGTATACAGGTGAGGGGGGGGGGTGGTAGTACAATAGGAGGCAGTGCTGATGGTGTATACAGGTGAGAGGGGGGGTACTACAATAGGAGGCAGTGCTGATGGTGTATACAGGTGAGAGGGGGGTAGTACAATAGGAGGCAGTGCTGATGGTGTATACAGGTGAGAGGGGGGGTAGTACAATAGGAGGCAGTGCTGATGGTGTATACAGGTGAGAGGGGGGGGTAGTACAATAGGAGGCAGTGCTGATGGTGTATACAGGTGAGAGGGGGGATACTACAATAGGAGGCAGTGCTGATGGTGTATACAGGTGAGAGGGGGGGTAGTACAATAGGAGGCAGTGCAGATGGTGTATATAGGTGAGAGGGGGGTAGTACAATAGGAGGCAGTGCTGATGGTGTATACAGGTGAGAGGGGGGGTAGTACAATAGGAGGCAGTGCTGATGGTGTATACAGGTGAGAGGGGGGGGTAGTACAATAGGAGGCAGTGCTGATGGTGTATACAGGTGAGAGGGGGGATACTACAATAGGAGGCAGTGCTGATGGTGTATACAGGTGAGAGGGGGGTAGTACAATAGGAGGCAGTGCTGATGGTGTATACAGGTGAGAGGGGGGTAGTACAATAGGAGGCAGTGCTGATGGTGTATACAGGTGAGGGGGGGTAGTACAATAGGAGGCAGTGCTGATGGTGTATACAGGTGAGAGGGGGGTACTACAATAGGAGGCAGTGCTGATGGTGTATACAGGTGAGAGGGGGGATACTACAATAGGAGGCAGTGCTGATGGTGTATACAGGTGAGAGGGGGGGTACTACAATAGGAGGCAGTGCTGATGGTGTATACATGTGAGAGAAGGGTAGTACAATAGGAGGCAGTGCTGATGGTGTATACAGGTGAGAGGGGGGGTACTACAATAGGAGGCAGTGCTGATGGTGTATACAGGTGAGAGGGGGGGGTAGTACAATAGGAGGCAGTGCTGATGGTGTATACAGGTGAGAGGGGGGGGTACTACAATAGGAGGCAGTGCTGATGGTGTATACAGGTGAGAGGGGGGGTACTACAATAGGAGGCAGTGCTGATGGTGTATACAGGTGAGAGGGGGGGTAGTACAATAGGAGGCAGTGCTGATGGTGTATACATGTGAGAGGGGGGATACTACAATAGGAGGCAGTGCTGATGGTGTATACAGGTGAGAGGGGGGATACTACAATAGGAGGCAGTGCTGATGGTGTATACAGGTGAGAGGGGGGGTAGTACAATAGGAGGCAGTGCTGATGGTGTATACAGGTGAGAGGGGGGGTAGTACAATAGGAGGCAGTGCTGATGGTGTATACAGGTGAGGGGGGGTAGTACAATAGGAGGCAGTGCTGATGGTGTATACAGGTGAGAGGGGGGGTAGTACAATAGGAGGCAGTGCTGATGGTGTATACAGGTGAGAGGGAGGGGGGGTACTACAATAGGAGGCAGTGCTGATGGTGTATACAGGTGAGAGGGGGATACAACAATAGGAGGCAGTGCTGATGGTGTATACAGGTGAGAGGGGGATACTACAATAGGAGGCAGTGCTGATGGTGTATACAGGTGAGAGGGGGGTAGTAATATAGGAGGCAGTGCTGATGGTGTATACAGGTGAGAGGGGGGATACTACAATAGGAGGCAGTGCTGATGGTGTATACAGGTGAGAGGGGGGTACTACAATAGGAGGCAGTACTGATGGTGTATACAGGTGAGAGGGGGGTAGTACAATAGGAGGCAGTGCTGATGGTGTATACAGGTGAGAGGGGGGTAGTACAATAGGAGGCAGTGCTGATGGTGTATACAGGTGAGAGGGGGGGTAGTACAATAGGAGGCAGTGCTGATGGTGTATACAGGTGAGAGGGGGGGTACTACAATAGGAGGCAGTGCTGATGGTGTATACAGGTGAGAGGTACTACAATAGGAGGCAGTGCTGATGGTGTATACAGGTGAGAGGGGGGGTACTACAATAGGAGGCAGTGCTGATGGTGTATACAGGTGAGAGGGGGGTTACTACAATAGGAGGTAGTGCTGATGGTGTATACAGGTGAGAGTGGGGTAGTACAATAGGAGGCAGTGCTGATGGTGTATACAGGTGAGAGGGGGGGTACTACAATAGGAGGCAGTGCTGATGGTGTATACAGGTGAGAGGGGGGGGTAATAGAATAGGAGGCAGTGCTGATGGTGTATACAGGTGAGAGGGGGGGTAGTACAATAGGAGGCAGTGCTGATGGTGTATACAGGTGAGAGGGGGGTACTACAATAGGAGGCAGTGCTGATGCTGTATACAGGTGAGAGGGGGGGGGTAGTACAATAGGAGGCAGTGCTGATGGTGTATACAGGTGAGAGGGGGGGTAGTACAATAGGAGGCAGTGCTGATGGTGTATACAGGTGAGAGGGGGGGTACTACAATAGGAGGCAGTGCTGATGGTGTATACAGGTGAGAGGGGGGGGTAGTACAATAGGAGGCAGTGCTGATGGTGTATACAGGTGAGAGGGGAGGTACTACAATAGGAGGCAGTGCTGATGGTGTATACAGGTGAGAGGGGGGGTAGTACAATAGGAGGCAGTGCTGATGGTGTATACCGGTGAGAGGGGGGGGATACTACAATAGGAGGCAGTGTTGATGGTGTATACAGGTGAGAGGGGGGGTAGTACAATAGGAGGCAGTGCTGATGGTGTATACAGGTGAGAGGGGGGGTAGTACAATAGGAGGCAGTGCTGATGGTGTATACAGGTGAGAGGGGGGGTAGTACAATAGGAGGCAGTGCTGATGGTGTATACAAGTTAGGGGGGGTAGTACAATAGGAGGCAGTGCTGATGGTGTATACAGGTGAGAGGGGGGGTAGTACAATAGGAGGCAGTGCTGATGGTGTATACAGGTGAGGGGGGGGGGTAGTACAATAGGAGGCAGTGCTGATGGTGTATACAGGTGAGAGGGGGGGGTACTACAATAGGAGGCAGTGCTGATGGTGTATACAGGTGAGAGGGGGGGTACTACAATAGAAGGCATTGCTGATGGTGTATACAGGTGAGAGGGGGGGTACTACAATAGGAGGCAGTGCTGATGGTGTATACAGGTGAGAGGGGGGGGTACTACAATAGGAGGCAGTGCTGATGGTGTATACAGGTGAGAGGGGGGGGTACTACAATAGGAGGCAGTGCTGATGGTGTATACAGGTGAGAGGGCGGGGGGTAGTACAATAGGAGGCAGTGCTGATGGTGTATACAGGTGAGAGGGGGGTAGTACAATAGGAGGCAGTGCTGATGGTGTATACAGGTGAGAGGGGGGTACTACAATAGGAGGCAGTGCTGATGGTGTATACAGGTGAGGGGGGGTACTACAATAGGAGGCAGTGCTGATGGTGTATACAGGTGAGGAGGAGAGGGGGTAGTACAATAGGAGGCAGTGCTGATGGTGTATACAGGTGAGGGGGGGTAGTACAATAGGAGGCAGTGCTGATGGTGTATACAGGTGAGAGGGGGAGTACTACAATAGGAGGCAGTGCTGATGGTGTATACAGGTGAGGGGGGTAGTACAATAGGAGGCAGTGCTGATGGTGTATACAGGTGAGAGGGGGGGTACTACAATAGGAGGCAGTGCTGATGGTGTATACAGGTGAGGGGGGGTACTACAATAGGAGGCAGTGCTGATGGTGTATACAGGTGAGAGGGGGGGGTAGTACAATAGGAGGCAGTGCTGATGGTGTATACAGGTGAGAGGGGGGGTAGTACAATAGGAGGCAGTGCTGATGGTGTATACAGGTGAGGGGGGGTAGTACAATAGGAGGCAGTGCTGATGGTGTATACAGGTGAGAGGGGGGTACTACAATAGGAGGCAGTGCTGATGGTGTATACAGGTGAGGGGGGTACTACAATAGGAGGCAGTGCTGATGGTGTATACAGGTGAGGGGGGTAGTACAATAGGAGGCAGTGCTGATGGTGTATACAGGTGAGGGGGGGTAGTACAATAGGAGGCAGTGCTGATGGTGTATACAGGTGAGGGGGGTACTACAATAGGAGGCAGTGCTGATGGTGTATACAGGTGAGAGGGGGGGATACTACAATAGGAGGCAGTGCTGATGGTGTTTACAGGTGAGAGGGGGGGTAGTACAATAGGAGGCAGTGCTGATGGTGTATACAGGTGAGAGGGGGGGTACTACAATAGGAGGCAGTGCTGATGGTGTATACAGGTGAGGGGGGGGTACTACAATAGGAGGCAGTGCTGATGGTGTATACAGGTGAGAGGGGGGGATACTACAATAGGAGGCAGTGCTGATGGTGTATACAGGTGAGAGGGGGGGGTAGTACAATAGGAGGCAGTGCTGATGGTGTATACTAGGTGAGAGGGGGGGTACTACAATAGGAGGCAGTGCTGATGGTGTATATAGGTGAGAGGGGGGTACTACAATAGGAGGCAGTGCTGATGGTGTATACAGGTGAGAGGGGGGTAGTACAATAGGAGGCAGTGCTGATGGTGTATACAGGTGAGAGGGGGGTAGTACAACAGGAGGCAGTGCTGATGGTGTATACAGGTGAGAGGGGGGGTAGTACAATAGGAGGCAGTGCTGATGGTGTATACAGGTGAGAGGGGGGATACTACAATAGGAAGCAGTGCTGATGGTGTATACAGGTGAGAGGGGGGGTAGTACAATAGGAGGCAGTGCTGATGGTGTATACAGGTGAGAGGGGGGTAGTACAATAGGAGGCAGTGCTGATGGTGTATACAGGTGAGAGGGGGGGTAGTACAATAGGTGGCAGTGCTGATGGTGTATACAGGTGAGAGGGGGGGTAGTACAATAGGAGGCAGTGCTGATGGTGTATACAGGTGAGAGGGGGGATACTACAATAGGAGGCAGTGCTGATGGTGTATACAGGTGAGAGGGGGGTAGTACAATAGGAGGCAGTGCTGATGGTGTATACAGGTGAGGGGGGGGATACTACAATAGGAGGCAGTGCTGATGGTGTATACAGGTGAGAGGGGGGGTACTACAATAGGAGGCAGTGCTGATGGTGTATACATGTGAGAGTAGGGTAGTACAATAGGAGGCAGTGCTGATGGTGTATACAGGTGAGAGGGGGGATACTACAATAGGAGGCAGTGCTGATGGTGTATACAGGTGAGAGGGGGGGTACTACAATAGGAGGCAGTGCTGATGGTGTATACATGTGAGAGTAGGGTAGTACAATAGGAGGCAGTGCTGATGGTGTATACAGGTGAGAGGGGGGATACTACAATAGGAGGCAGTGCTGATGGTGTATACAGGTGAGAGGGGGGTAGTACAATAGGAGGCAGTGCTGATGGTGTATACAGGTGAGAGGGGGTAGTACAATAGGAGGCAGTGCTGATGGTGTATACAGGTGAGGGGGGGGTAGTACAATAGGAGGCAGTGCTGATGGTGTATACAGGTGAGAGGGGGGGTAGTACAATAGGAGGCAGTGCTGATGGTGTATACAGGTGAGAGGGGGGGTAGTACAATAGGAGGCAGTGCTGATGGTGTATACAGGTGAGAGGGGGGATACTACAATAGGAGGCAGTGCTGATGGTGTATACAGGTGAGAGGGGGGGGGGTAGTACAATAGGAGGCAGTGCTGATGGTGTATACAGGTGAGAGGGGGGGTAGTACAATAGGAGGCAGTGCTGATGGTGTATACAGGTGAGAGGGGGGGTAGTACAATAGGAGGCAGTGCTGATGGTGTATACAGGTGAGGGGGGGGGGGTAGTACAATAGGAGGCAGTGCTGATGGTGTATACAGGTGAGAGGGGGGGGTAGTACAATAGGAGGCAGTGCTGAGGGTGTATACAGGTGAGAGGGGGGGTAGTACAATAGGAGGCAGTGCTGATGGTGTATACAGGTGAGAGGGGGGTACTACAATAGGAGGCAGTGCTGATGGTGTATACAGGTGAGAGGGGGGTAGTACAATAGGAGGCAGTGCTGATGGTGTATACAGGTGAGAGGGGGGATACTACAATAGGAGGCAGTGCTGATGGTGTATACAGGTGAGAGGGGGGGTACTACAATAGGAGGCAGTGCTGATGGTGTATACAGGTGAGAGGGGGGTAGTACAATAGGAGGTAGTGCTGATGGTGTATACAGGTGAGAGGGGGGTAGTACAATAGGAGGCAGTGCTGATGGTGTATACAGGTGAGAGGGGGGATACTACAATAGGAGGCAGTGCTGATGGTGTATACAGGTGAGAGGGGGGGTAGTACAATAGGAGGCAGTGCTGATGGTGTATACAGGTGAGAGGGGGGTAGTAATATAGGAGGCAGTGCTGATGGTGTATACAGGTGAGAGGGGGGTAGTACAATAGGAGGCAGTGCTGATGGTGTATACAGGTGAGAGGGGGGGGTAGTACAATAGGAGGCAGTGCTGATGGTGTATACAGGTGAGGGGGGGGTAGTACAATAGGAGGCAGTGCTGATGGTGTATACAGGTGAGAGGGGGGGTACTACAATAGGAGGCAGTGCTGATGGTGTATACAGGTGAGAGGGGGATACAACAATAGGAGGCAGTGCTGATGGTGTATACAGGTGAGAGGGGGATACTACAATAGGAGGCAGTGCTGATGGTGTATACAGGTGAGAGGGGGGTAGTAATATAGGAGGCAGTGCTGATGGTGTATACAGGTGAGAGGGGGGGATACTACAATAGGAGGCAGTGCTGATGGTGTATACAGGTGAGAGGGGGGTAGTACAATAGGAGGCAGTGCTGATGGTGTATATAGGTGAGAGGGGGGTAGTACAATAGGAGGCAGTGCTGATGGTGTATACAGGTGAGAGGGGGGGTACTACAATAGGAGGCAGTGCTGATGGTGTATACAGGTGAGAGGGGGGGGTACTACAATAGGAGGCAGTGCTGATGGTGTATACAGGTGCGAGGGGGGGTACTACAATATGAGGCAGTGCTGATGGTGTATACAGGTGAGAGGGGGGTAGTAATATAGGAGGCAGTGCTGATGGTGTATACAGGTGAGAGGGGGGGTACTACAATAGGAGGCATTACTGATGGTGTATACAGGTGAGAGGGGGGTAGTACAATAGGAGGCAGTGCTGATGGTGTATACAGGTGAGAGGGGGTAGTACAATAGGAGGCAGTGCTGATGGTGTATACAGGTGAGAGGGGGGGTACTACAATAGGAGGCAGTGCTGATGGTGTATACAGGTGAGAGGGGGGGGTAGTACAATAGGAGGCAGTGCTGATGGTGTATACAGGTGAGAGGGGGGGTAGTACAATAGGAGGCAGTGCTGATGGTGTATACAGGTGAGAGGGGGGTACTACAATAGGAGGCAGTGCTGATGGTGTATACAGGTGAGAGGGGGGGTAGTACAATAGGAGGCAGTGCTGATGGTGTATACAGGTGAGAGGGGGGTACTACAATAGGAGGCAGTGCTGATGGTGTATACAGGTGAGAGGGGGGTTACTACAATAGGAGGTAGTGCTGATGGTGTATACAGGTGAGAGTGGGGTAGTACAATAGGAGGCAGTGCTGATGGTGTATACAGGTGAGAGGGGGGGTACTACAATAGGAGGCAGTGCTGATGGTGTATACAGGTGAGAGGGGGGGGTAATAGAATAGGAGGCAGTGCTGATGGTGTATACAGGTGAGAGGGGGGGTAGTACAATAGGAGGCAGTGCTGATGGTGTATACTAGGTGAGAGGGGGGGTACTACAATAGGAGGCAGTGCTGATGGTGTATACAGGTGAGAGGGGGGGTAGTACAATAGGAGGCAGTGCTGATGGTGTATACAGGTGAGAGGGGGGGTAGTACAATAGGAGGCAGTGCTGATGGTGTATACAGGTGAGGGGGGGTACTACAATAGGAGGCAGTGCTGATGGTGTATACAGGTGAGAGGGGGGGGGTAATACAATAGGAGGCAGTGCCGATGATGTATACAGGTGAGAGGGGGGTAGTACAATAGGAGGCAGTGCTGATGGTGTATACAGGTGAGAGAGGGGGTAGTACAATAGGAGGCAGTGCTGATGGTGTATGTATACAGGTGAGAGGGGGGTAGTACAATAGGAGGCAGTGCTAATGGTGTATACAGGTGAGAGGGGGGTAGTACAATAGGAAGCAGTGCTGATGGTGTATACAGGTGAGAGGGCGGTAGTACAATAGGAGGCAGTGCTGATGGTGTATACAGGTGAGACGGGGGGTACTACAATAGGAGGCAGTGCTGATGGTGTATACAGGTGAGAGGGGGGGTAGTACAATAGGAGGCAGTGCTGATGGTGTATACAGGTGAGAGGGCGGTAGTACAATAGGAGGCAGTGCTGATGGTGTATACAGGTGAGACGGGGGGGTACTACAATAGGAGGCAGTGCTGATGGTGTATACAGGTGAGAGGGGGGGTAGTACAATAGGAGGCAGTGCTGATGGTGTATACAGGTGAGAGGGGGGGTAATACAATAGGAGGCAGTGCTGATGGTGTATACAGGTGAGAGGGGGGGTAGTACAATAGGAGGCAGTGCTGATGGTGTATACAGGTGAGAGGGGGGGGTACTACAATACGAGGCAGTGCTGATGGTGTATACAGGTGAGAGGGGGGTACTACAATAGGAGGCAGTGCTGATGGTGTATACAGGTGAGAGCGAGTACTACAATAGGAGGCAGTGCTGATGGTGTATACAGGTGAGAGGGGTGGGGTAGTACAATAGGAGGCAGTGCTGATGGTGTATACAGGTGAGAGGGGGGGTAGTACAATAGGAGGCAGTGCTGATGGTGTATACAGGTGAGGGGGGGGTACTACAATAGGAGGCAGTGCTGATGGTGTATACAGGTGAGAGGGGGGGGGTAGTACAATAGGAGGCAGTGCTGATGGTGTATACAGGTGAGAGGGGGGTAGTACAATAGGAGGCAGTGCTGATGGTGTATACAGGTGAGAGGGGGGATACTACAATAGGAGGCAGTGCTGATGGTGTATACAGGTGAGAGGGGGGGGTACTACAATAGGAGGCAGTGCTGATGGTGTATACAGGTGAGGGGGGGGGTACTACAATAGGAGGCAGTGCTGATGGTGTATACAGGTGAGGGGGGTACTACAATAGGAGGCAGTGCTGATGGTGTATACTAGGGATGAGCTTCGTGTTCGAGTCGAACATACGTTCGACTCGAACATCGGCTGTTCGATCGTTCGACGAAGATCGAACGATTTGGGCCGTTCGCGCCAAATTCGAGTGACGCGAACGGCCCACAATGCACTACGCCATCGCAGTGTCATCCAGGCGCTGTGATTGGCCAAGCATGCACTGTGACCCCGCATGCTTGGCCAATCACAGCGCCGGCAGCGAGGAGAGCAATGATTGGCCACAGGCAGGATGCCTGTGGCCAATTATTGCTGAGGGTGTTTAGTACACGCCCCACACTATAAAAGGCCGCCAGCACGGCGGCCTAGTGTAGTGTGTTCCGGAGCAGGGATAGAGCAGCATAGGCAGGGACAGTGACTGTTATTTCTTTCTTGCTTAACCTGGATTCCTTTAGTTTAGGGAAAGAGAAGGATAGGTAGGGAGAGTGTCAGTGTGTTTTGTGCTTGTGCTATATTGTGCTTAAAAAAAACATTTTTTCTAGGGACAGAAAACTGTAGGTAGGGAGAGTGTGTCAGTTTCTTTCACTGTCAAAGTCCTTGTTTCCAGGGACCTGGAAGGACAGTGAGTGAATTGTCCTTGTGCTAAATTGTGCTTAAAAAAAACATTTTTTCTAGGGACAGAAAACTGTAGGTAGGGAGAGTGTGTCAGTTTCTTTCACTGTCAAAGTCCTTGTTTCCAGGGACCTGGAAGGACAGTGAGTGAATTCTCCTTGTGCTAAATTGTGCTTAAAAAAAACATTTTTTCTAGGGACAGAAAACTGTAGGTAGGGAGAGTGTGTCAGTTTCTTTCACTGTCAAAGTCCTTGTTTCCAGGGACCTGGAAGGACAGTGAGTGAATTCTCCTTGTGCTAAATTGTGCTTAAAAAAAACATTTTTTCTAGGGACAGAAAACTGTAGGTAGGGAGAGTGTGTCAGTTTCTTTCACTGTCAAAGTCCTTGTTTCCAGGGACCTGGAAGGACAGTGAGTGAATTCTCCTTGTGCTAAATTGTGCTTAAAAAAAACATTTTTTCTAGGGACAGAAAACTGTAGGTAGGGAGAGTGTGTCAGTTTCTTTCACTGTCAAAGTCCTTGTTTCCAGGGACCTGGAAGGACAGTGAGTGAATTGTCCTTGTGCTAAATTGTGCTTAAAAAAAACATTTTTTCTAGGGACAGAAAACTGTAGGTAGGGAGAGTGTGTCAGTTTCTTTCACTGTCAAAGTCCTTGTTTCCAGGGACCTGGAAGGACAGTGAGTGAATTCTCCTTGTGCTAAATTGTGCTTAAAAAAAACATTTTTTCTAGGGACAGAAAACTGTAGGTAGGGAGAGTGTGTCAGTTTCTTTCACTGTCAAAGTCCTTGTTTCCAGGGACCTGGAAGGACAGTGAGTGAATTGTCCTTGTGCTAAATTGTGCTTAAAAAAAACATTTTTTCTAGGGACAGAAAACTGTAGGTAGGGAGAGTGTGTCAGTTTCTTTCACTGTCAAAGTCCTTGTTTCCAGGGACCTGGAAGGACAGTGAGTGAATTGTCCTTGTGCTAAATTGTGCTTAAAAAAAACATTTTTTCTAGGGACAGAAAACTGTAGGTAGGGAGAGTGTGTCAGTTTCTTTCACTGTCAAAGTCCTTGTTTCCAGGGACCTGGAAGGACAGTGAGTGAATTCTCCTTGTGCTAAATTGTGCTTAAAAAAAACATTTTTTCTAGGGACAGAAAACTGTAGGTAGGGAGAGTGTTTTTTTTCTTTCACTCTGCAAGTCCTTGTTTCCAGGGACCTGTAAGGACAGTGAGTGAATTGTCCTTGTGCTATATTGTGATTAAAAAAAACATTTTTTCTAGGGACAGAAAACTGTAGGTAGGGAGAGTGTCAGTTTCTTTCACTGTGAAAGTCCTTGTTTCAAGGGACAGAGAAGGACACCTGAAGGTAGCCCTTATTGCTTTTTTCCCATCTCCCTGCAGGCCATCTATTAGAATGTCTGGAAGGCAAACAAGGAGAGGCAGACAGTCAGGAGGCAATAAAAGAGGGCAAGCAGGCTCTGTGTCTGGGGGCAACAGTGCTGGTCGTGGACGCGGTGCATTGTCATCAGCACATGGCCATGGGACACGCTTGTCCTTCTTTTCGGCAGCTGGACATGTTGAGCCACATCATGCCGAAGACTTGGTAGAGTGGATGACCAAGCCCTCCTCCTCCTCCTCATCCTCTCTCACCCAGGCTCAGGGTACTGGAAAAGCAGCTGCCAAAGCGTCCTCTTCCCTGGTATCAATGTCAGACTCATCATCAGTCACTCCTTCCCTAGACCCACCATGTCCTCCTCCTGAGGAGTCCCCCGAACTGTTTCAGCACAGTGTTGGGTACATGCTCCAGGAGGATGCCCAGCGTTTCGAAGGGTCTGATGATGAAACCCAGCTAGAGGAAGGCAGTAGCGTGAGAGCAGACAGAGGGGATGCTCAAGAAGGACACCAATCTGGCAGTCATGTTCCAGCAGCTGCAGCATACTGCCAGATTGGCTCCAGTGATGAGGAGGAGGTGATGATGAGGTCACTGACTCCACGTGGGTGCCTAATAGGAGAGAGGAGGAGGAGGAGGATGAGGAGGAGGCACATCTCCAACGAGGCAGGATGCCCTTTGGTGGCCAGCGTAAGGGCAGTACACGACGGAATCACACCGCAGAGCTCCGCCTGTGCAGGGCGCTGCCTCTGCCCGTCATTCAAAAAGTTCTTTGGTGTGGGCCTTTTTTGAGGCTAGTGCATCAGATCGCACAGCTGCTGTTTGCAACATATGTCTCAAGCGTATATCGCGTGGCCAAAACATCAGCCGCTTGGGTACCACATGCCTGACCAGACATATGTTGACCTGCCATGCAGCTCGTTGGCAAGCCTACCTGAAAGACCCACACCAAAGAACAAAGCTGACCTCTTCTTGCACCGCATCAGCTGGGATCTCCAACCCCACTATAACTTCAGTCCTCTCTGAAACATGCACTGAGAGGAATGAAGGTGTAGAATTAGGTGTGTCACAGCCAAGTACTTGCGGCCACTCTGCTAGCAGTACACCGACGTCCGATTCTAGCAGGCAAATTTCCCTGCCCCAGCTGCTGGACCGTCGAAAGAAGTTCACTCCCAGCCATCCACATGCCCAGCGGTTGAATGCTAGCTTGGCTAAATTGCTAGCGCTTCAACTGCTGCCTTTTCAGTTGGTAGACTCGGCCCCCTTCCGTGAGTTTGTGCAATGTGCGGTTCCTCAGTGGCAGGTTCCCAAACGCCACTTTTTCTCACGGAAGGCTATTCCGGCTCTCTACCGGCATGTGGAAGGCAATGTCTTGGCCTCGCTGGACAGGGCGGTCAGCGGTAAGGTGCATATTACCGCTGACTCATGGTCCAGCAGGCATGGACAGGGACGTTACCTTTCTTTCACGGCCCATTGGGTCACTCTTTTGGCAGCTGGGAAGGATGCAGGACAAGGTGCAGTAGTGTTGGAGGTTGTCCCACCGCCACGCCTCCAAAATGCTACTACTGGTTGTGACACACCTCTCTCCTCCACCCCCTCCTCTTCTTCTTCCTCCATGGCCTCTTCCTGTGGTTTGTCCTATGAACCAGCGGTGCTCCGTAGCCGTTCACGGGGCTACGCAAGTACGCAGGCAAAAAGATGCCATGCCGTGCTTGCGCTGGTGTGTTTGGGGGGACAGAAGCCACACTGGGGCAGAGGTCCTGTCTGCTCTGCAGGGCCAGGCCGAGAGGTGGTTGACGCCACGCCAGCTTAAGCCAGGAATGGTGGTTTGCGACAATGGCACCAACCTCCTCTCCGCCCTCCGACAGGGACAACTGACCCATGTGCCCTGTGTGGCTCACGTCCTTAACCTGGTGGTGCAGCGGTTCTTGGGCAGGTACCCGGGCTTACAGGATGTCCTGAGGCAGGCCAGGAAAGTCTGTGTGCATTTCCGCAGATCTTATAATGCCAGTGCTCGCCTGGCTGAGCTGCAAAAGGAGTTGAACCTGCCCAAGAACCGCCTAATATGTGACATGCCCACCAGGTGGAACTCAACGTTGGCCATGCTGCAGCGGCTGCACACGCAGCAGAGGGCCATCAATGAGTACCTGTGCGACTACGGCACCAGGACAGGGTCAGGGGAGCTTGGTTTTTTTTCTCCACGCCAGTGGGGCATGATCAGGGATGCATGCACTGTCCTGGCACCATTTGAGGAGGCCACGAGGATGGTGAGCAGTGACAGTGCATGCATCAGTGACACTGTACCTCTTGTCCACCTGTTGGAGCACACGCTGCGTGGAATAATGGACAGGGCACTTGAGGCAGAACAGAGGCAGGAAGAGGAGGACTTCCTTGCCTCTCAAGGCCCCCTTTACCCAGACAGTGTTCCTTCTGTCCCACCCATCGCACAGGAAGAGGAGGAGGAGGAGGAGGAGGAGGAGGATTGTGTCAGCATGGAGGTGGAGGCTGGCACTCAGCATCATCAGCAGCAGTCTTTTAGGGATGATTTACAGTCCCAAGAAACCAGTGGACTTGTACGTGGCTGGGAGGAGGTGGCTGCGGATCATGTCGTCCTTAGTGACCCAGAGGACTCCGGACCAAATGCCTCAGCAAACCTACGCTGCATGGCCTCCCTGATCCTGCAAAGTCTGCGGAAGGATCCTCGTATTCTTCGGATCAAGGAGAGGGACCATTACTGGCTGGCCACTCTCCTTGATCCACGGTACAAGGGTAAGGTTGCGGACCTTATGTTACCGTCGCAGAGGGAGCAGAGGATGAGACAACTCCGGGAGGCCTTGCAGAAAGGTCTGTGCAACGCGTTCCCAGAGACTGGGAGGTTACAAACTCCTGGTCCTGGACAACGAGTTGCTGAGGCTTCGGCCAGTCAAAGAAGGAGCGGTGGGGAAGGTGGCCGTCTGACCGATGCGTTCAGACAATTCTTTAGTCCGCAGCCCCAAAGTATGATCGGTTCCAGCAACCATCGCCAGCGTCTGATAAACATGGTGCAGGAATATCTAGGGGCAAGGTCAGACTTGGACACCTTCCCCACCGAAAATCCTCTGGCTTACTGGGTCTTGAGGATGGATCACTGGCCAGAGCTTGCACAGTATGCAATTGAGCTACTGGCCTGTCCTGCATCCAGCGTTCTTTCGGAACGCACATTCAGTGCTGCTGGAGGATTTGTCACGGATCACAGGGTGCGCCTGTCCACCGACTCGGTTGATCGACTGACTTTCATCAAGATGAACCAGTCTTGGATCACCACCAGCTACCACACACCTGATGCTGATATAACAGACTAATTGATTTTAACATGTCACATCCCTTCAAGACTGATGCTGATGCTGAGTGCCTGTGCTGTTATGTTGACTGGCTATCCTCCTCCTCCGAGTCCTCAATGATACGATTGATGATGATAGCTTGGAAGATCATTTTTGTTTATGGGTGCCGCCACCAGTGGCTAAGGCCCAATTTTTCAGCCCCTGTTTTACAGGGGCGTGTAATTACAATTTTTTTTAGCAATAATTTGCCATAGGGCTCATTGCTGTGCTCCAAGTACAGTATCTGTGAGGGGTTGTAGTGTTGTGCCACCAGTGCCTAAGGCCCAATTTTTCAGCCCCTGTTCAACAGGGGCATGCAATTGCAATTCTTGATCTAATAATTCACAGCAGGGTCCATTGCTGCACCCACCAAGAGTAACTCTGAGGGCTTACAGTCTTGTGGCAACGCCACCACCACCACCACCACAAAAGGCCCAATTTTTCAGCCCCTGTTCAAAAGGGGCATGTAATTACAATTCTTGATCTAATAATTCACAGCAGGGCCCATTGCTGCACCCACCAAGAGTAACTGTCAGGGCTTACAGTGTTGTGGCACCAGCACCACCATCAAAGCCCCAATTTTTACTACCACTGTTCAACAATTATATGTAATTAAAATTCCTGATATAATAGTTGACAGCAGGGCGTTCCAGCACCAACCAAGAGTAACTGTGAGTGCTTACAGTGTTGTGCCAACACCAACAACTAAGGGGCCTATTTCTGCAGAGTATATACGGCAGGTCCCTACTTTCAAACATCCAACTTACAAACGACTCCTACTTGCAAACGAAAGAAGACAACAGGAAGTGAGAGGAAATCTACCCCTAGAAAGGAAAATTCTCTCCTGTAAGAATAAATATGGGAGAAAGGGGTCTCATCTGTACTGATGCTTTATCAGCAATCCTTGTTTCAAGAAAAACACCACATTTCAAAAACAGTTGTCATTGGGACGGAAAGTGAGGTGAAATGTTCTGAACAGGGGCACAGACAGCAAAACAAATGTTACAGGGGTGATAACCCTTCCCTATGTTTTCCAAAAAGCTAAAAAAACCTTGTTTCAAGAAAAACACCACATTTCAAAAACAGTTGTCATTGGGACGGAAAGTGAGGTGAAATGTTCTGAACAGGGGCACAGACAGCAAAACAAATGTTACAGGGGTGATAACCCTTACCTATGTTTCCCAAAAAGTTTAAAAATAGATTTTTGGGCTGGAGCTACACTTCAACAATGTACCTGTTCAAAATTACAAACAGATTCTACATAAGAACAAACCTACAGTCCCTGTCTTGTATGCACCGCCTGTATACGGCTGTTCAGAGTATATAGGGCCTTTTTTATTTTATGTGCGGGGTTCCCCTTAATATCCATACAAGACCCAAAGGGGCTGGTAATGGGCTGGGGTAGGGGGGGGGGTCATGGGGTAGCTATGCCATTTTTCTTAAAGAATTTCATCCATATTACCGGGACCAGACATTACATTAAAGCCGCAAGCAGTTTTAAATGGCTTTTTTTTCCTTTAGAAGTGTCATTTTGTGCAGGGACAGTTCTAAACACGGGAAACACGTGGCACTTCACAGGCATACTTTAGACACCCCCCAGGTACGATATTTAAAGGAATATTTGACTTTTTTTTTTTCACTTTATGCATCATTAAAATGACTGCTCCCGAAAAACGACCGTTTTTAAAACTTCTTTTTGCATTGATACATGTCCCCTGGTGCACAACCCGGGTTCCCAAACCCTATTTATGACAATAACATGCATAATAGTTGTTATAATTAGCACTTTAGAATTCGAACGTTCGCATCCATTGTATTTAATAGGGTTCTAATGTTCGTTCGAACTTTCGGTCCGTTCGCGGGTTCTGGTGCGAACCGAACCCGGGGGTGTTCGGCTCATCACTAGTGTATACAGGTGAGAGGGGGGGTAGTACAATAGGAGGCAGTGCTGATGGTGTATACAGGTGAGAGGGGGGGTAGTACAATAGGAGGCAGTGCTGATGGTGTATACAGGTGAGAGGGGGGGGGTAGTACAATAGGAGGCAGTGCTGATGGTGTATACAGGTGAGAGGGGGGGTAGTACAATAGGAGGCAGTGCTGATGGTGTATACAGGTGAGAGGGGGGGTAGTACAATAGGAGGCAGTGCTGATGGTGTATACAGGTGAGAGGGGGGGGTAGTACAATAGGAGGCAGTGCTGATGGTGTATACAGGTGAGAGGGGGGGTAGTACAATAGGAGGCAGTGCTGATGGTGTATACAGGTGAGAGGGGGGTAGTACAATAGGAGGCAGTGCTGATGGTGTATACAGGTGAGAGGGGGGGTAGTACAATAGGAGGCAGTGCTGATGGTGTATACAGGTGAGAGGGGGGGTAGTACAATAGGAGGCAGTGCTGATGGTGTATACAGGTGAGAGGGGGGGTAGTACAATAGGAGGCAGTGCTGATGGTGTATACAGGTGAGAGGGGGGGTAGTACAATAGGAGGCAGTGCTGATGGTGTATACAGGTGAGAGGGGGGGGGTAGTACAATAGGAGGCAGTGCTGATGGTGTATACAGGTGAGAGGGGGGGTAGTACAATAGGAGGCAGTGCTGATGGTGTATACAGGTGAGAGGGGGGTAGTAATATAGGAGGCAGTGCTGATGGTGTATACAGGTGAGAGGGGGGGTAGTACAATAGGAGGCAGTGCTGATGGTGTATACAGGTGAGAGGGGGGTAGTACAATAGGAGGCAGTGCTGATGGTGTATACAGGTGAGAGGGGGGGGTAGTACAATAGGAGGCAGTGCTGATGGTGTATACAGGTGAGAGGGGGGGGTAGTACAATAGGAGGCAGTGCTGATGGTGTATACAGGTGAGAGGGGGGGGGTAGTACAATAGGAGGCAGTGCTGATGGTGTATACAGGTGAGAGGGGGGGTAGTACAATAGGAGGCAGTGCTGATGGTGTATACAGGTGAGAGGGGGGTAGTACAATAGGAGGCAGTGCTGATGGTGTATACAGGTGAGAGGGGGCGGTAGTACAATAGGAGGCAGTGCTGATGGTGTATACAGGTGAGAGGGGGGTAGTAATATAGGAGGCAGTGCTGATGGTGTATACAGGTGAGAGGGGCTTAAGAACCACTTTAAGATTTGTTTTTCCCTTGGGCGGGAAGGGGTTAAAATGACACCATTTTGGAGCTTCTATGAGATTTCAGAGGTTTGGATTCTATCTACTTCATTTCAGATCAGTTGATTGTGATAGGAAGACATGAGCGGAACACGCGGCGTCCTCGCAAAAAGACACGCAGGTAATTGTGGAACGCTATTGATGTTCCCCTCCACTCATAGAAGCGTAATCTAAAAATATATGAAATCAATAGATGAAATAATTGTGAGAATTCCTCTGCGGGGATGAGAGGAACTCTTCTATGAACGGTGAAGACGGGGATCCGGCGAGATTGATGCGGTGACATCTAGTCCTGAGGATACGCCGCGTATTTATAAAGGGAATTGATTTGTTCTTCTGTAAGTAAATTAGATTAAAACGCATGGCTCCCGTTCCTTGCACCCAAACAGATGTACAAAGAGCTCAATCCATTCCGTTTATTCTTCCCGGTAACTGCCTGCCTGTGTCATCTCACCGCGCTCTCCACTTTAATGCCACATTTAAATCCACTTTATCGGGAATTTGATGGAAATGCGCCGTGCTGTGTACAATTTCGGGGCCTTTAAAGAGAAACTGCGGGCAACAAACAGAACGCAATCATAAACAAGGATCGTAAAATATGAAAGAACGAGGAACTCACATCAAAAAATTACTTTCCGAGAGACTTTATCATTCACAGAGTGAAAACGCACTTCCTATAAACAGCCACGACGCACAAAAGCTATAACCACCCAATCAGGGCCAGGAGAGGAGGAAGGCGGGGCAACTGACCCAAGTGCAATGTTTTTATGTGTGGGAGAACCTGGTGGCAAGCTGAGCCCTTTGTGTCATAGCAATATTGCCCCTCTTCCTGTTGCCAGGCCTGATGAGTGGCAGTGGGTGCCCTGAGTGTTCCAGCACATGACAGTGTCCTATTAGTCATCCCTAAAGAACCAATGAAGATGAAGACCTCCTGAAACGACACCCCGAGTATGAAAGGGGTTAAAGTCGTTTAGGACATTCCATTCCTGAACGCAAAGGCAGCTACCCGGCACTCCAACCAGCCGAACAAGAAACCCATACGAATAATTCTCCCCCAAATACGAGACGAAGCTCTGTCTTGAGGGTCAAGCAGGAATGAATCTTTATTGAAAGCAATACAAGTTTTATACACAGTCATATTACTCTGGAAAACACCTGTGACAAGAAATCTAATTAACATGAGCTAATTAACTAATCCCTTTAGACAGCCTAGGCATGACCTTTGAGTTCCTAGCCTGGCTGTCTCCTAAACTACAATACACATTATCATACATATCAACACAGAACTCCTTCATACAATTGCAGGGTCAATTAGCCAAGAAGACAATGGGTGAAAGAGAAGCCACACTAGACTCATTTACATTATAACAGACAGACAGGTGGCTGGAGTTGACATCAGCACCTCCTAACAGTATAAATCAGTCAGTCTTTCTAATATGGCATATACAGGGTTCCATTTTAAGTAACCCAAGCCACATTCTTAGGCCCCTTTCACACTGAGGCGTATTTCAGGCGTTTTAGCGCTAAAAATAGCGCATAAATAACGCGTGAAATAATCCTGCCCCAGCATTCTCAATATGAAAGCCAGAGGGCTTTCGCACTGAGGCGATGCGCTGGCAGGAGAAAAAAAAATCTCCTGCAAGCCGCATCTTTGGAGCGGTGTGTATACCGCTCCTTCTTTTTGAAATCAATGGGACACCGCGGTAATACCGCCTGCAAACCGCGGCTGTAGCCACAGTGTAGCCAAGGTTTGCGGGCGGTATTAGCCCTTTTTCGGCCGCTAGCGGGGGTTAAAACCGCACCGCTAGCGGGCAAATATCGTGGTAAATACGACGGTATAGCGGTGCTAAAAATCCCACCGCACATGCCCGCCCCAGTGTGAAAGGGGCCTTAATGTCCATTATTTTCTTGCTCACCCTGTGCCCCTTAATAGACACAGGGTGACTTAGACATAAGAGGTGCATGGGGAGCTGAAACAAGGGTATCCCATACTTTCCAAGGGATTCTGGGACCCACGGGCCCTCCCGTCACACCTCCCATGATGCAGAGCAGCAGAGCTCCATCAGTACTGGTGTTGTGCCGAGTAATGACCCCCCGTCTAATAATGCCCGCCCTGTACTGCGCAGGCTCAACGCTTGCGCAGTACGGAGCACTACGGAGCCGCCGAAAATCTCTGAACATGAACAGCTGTACACGGCGCCTGCGCAAAGAAGACAACATTCTGCCACACGCTCGTGCACGCTCCCGATGCTCGTGCAACTCTGCAAGAGGCGGGTGTATTTTTGGTTAACTCTGCAAGGGACGGGTGCCTACAGAAGAGGCTGTATTGTATCATGATGGGCAGAGCTCATACGATGGGGGTGGATTTCTCAAAGGGGCGGATGTATTATTGATTGAAGCGTGTAAGGAGCAGATAATGGCTACAGGGGAGGCATTTATACATGTATTATGGATGGATGTATACAACGGCCTCTTCTGTAGGCATCCGCCCCTTGCAGATTTGCATGAGCATCGGGAGCGTGTGCGAGCGTGTGGCAGAATGTCGTCTTCTTTGCACAGGAGACTTTCGGCAGCTCCGTAGTGCTCCATACTGTGCAAGAGCTGCGCCTGCGGGCATTATTCGACTGGGGTCATTGGAAGTCCTGGCAAAGATTCTGGGAGTGCCATTGGAAGTCCTGGCAGAGATTTTGGGAGTGCCATTGGAAGTCCTGGCAGAGATTCTGGGAGTACCATTAGAAGTCCTGGCAGAGATTCTGGGAGTGCCATTGGAAGTCCTGGCAGAGATTCTGGGAGTGCCATTGGAAGTCCTGGCAGGGATTCTGGGAGTGCCATTGGAAGTCCTGGCAGAGATTCTGGGAGTACCATTAGAAGTCCTGGCAGAGATTCTGGGAGTGCCATTGGAAGTCCTGGCAGAGATTCTGGGAGTGCCATTGGAAGTCCTGGCAGAGATTCAGGGAGTACCATTGGAAGTCCTGGCAGAGATTCTGGGAGTGCCATTGGAAGTCCTGGCAGAGATTCTGGGAGTGCCATTGGAAGTCCTGGCAGGGATTCTGGGAGTGCCATTGGAAGTCCTGGCAGAGATTCTGGGAGTACCATTGGAAGTCCTGGTAGAGATTCTGGGAGTGCCATTGGAAGTCCTGGCAGAGATTCTGGGAGTGCCATTGGAAGTCCTGGCAGGGATTCTGGGATTACTGTAACACATTGCTTGTCCTGCCGGGGGCCACTGACTGTAACCCTTATAGAACCTTTAATAAGAAGTCATAAGGTAACTGTGTACTTCAGATTTACTGTCTGATCTCTACTCCACCCCCCACCATGAACTGCTGATCTACAAACAGGAAGACGATCAGAACGATCAGTAAACACGTCGTACATAATTCTGCTTTCTCACACAATTATTTAAACTCTCTTCCTGGACAGAGTGTTCCGCCTAATGAGGGGAGGCCCTAAATTGCTCCCCCGTGACCCATCCCCCTCCATTGTGCGGCTGCATTCATAATTTGGATGGGAATTATCCCATTAGGCATCTGTAGTTAAAGCGAATCCTCCTGTGACACCCACTTCAGAACTAGTCAGCCCGTTGGCATTGAGCGTCTCCACGTTCATTTATCATGGAGATAAAGCTAATTTGGGAATATCAGGCCAGCTTGGAGCGGACGCGGTTTTGTTAATTTGTCTGTAAGCGATGCTTTTCCAACCAACAAATCAGACTGATGCCCTTTAGATGTGAGATGCCATTAAATGGGCCAGTTCCTCCGGCTGTGTCACCAACCTTGGCTCGGGGACAAGAGGAAACTGACAGACCGGCACTTTCAGCACCCGGAGGGCCGTGGACGGCGCCAAGTTCTCGGCCTTGCAACTCAGCTCCTTGCAGGCGCGGGCCGCTTTGTCATTTGTATGGCGGCGGCGGCGGCGGATGTAATATCACTCGGTGTAAAACGCCGAACACAGAGGATGGATTGGATTCAATCTACCGGCCTGGGAAACTCCTATTAATAAAGCGGCTGAAACACGATCGTTCTGACGGTTCCATTTCAGTTAATGTCAGGAGTACAAAGCGCGTGATGGACGTAATGGCGCGGCCCGGCGCCGTAACCGCGTATTGTTGTGCCAAGTGCATTGACCCCGCTCTTCCTTTGTATCCTGAATGCAATTCTAAGTAAATCTTACTTCTGTTGTGTGAATACTTCATCACGAGGTCCATTCAGCCCGCCAGCCGACACAAAATGTTTATTATATCTTTGCTGCATGAAATTTGACTTTTATCGTTCCAAAAAAAATCGACAAATTATGAGCGGCATAAAAATGTTTTCATCTCCTTCAGCCTCTTTCATTCACTTCCTCTCTTCATGCTCTCCCTCCTCTGTCAGGATCACCGGGCAGGATCACCGGCAATTATTTTAAAAGTAGCTTTGGAATTACCCAGTTCCTGCCCCGGTCTCAGGGCCACTGATAGGCCGGTACAGCAAGCCCCCCTGTACTGGGCCCGGGCCCCAACCGTTTAAAAGGGGGGGGCCCGGGCACCATCAGTTTAAAAGGGGGGCCAGGCACCATCAGTTCAAAAGGGGGGCCGGGCATCATCAGTTCAAAAGGGGGGGCCCAGGTACCATCAGTTCAAAAGGGGGGCCCGGGCACCATCAGTTCAAAAGGGGGCCCTGGGCACCATCAGTTCAAAAGGGGGGCCTGGGCACCATCAGTTCAAAAGGGGGGCCTGGGCACCATCAGTTCAAAAGGGGGGCCTTGGCACCAACAGTTCAAAAGGGGGGGCCAGGCACCATAAGTTCAAAAGGGGGGGCCTTGTCACCATCAGTTCAAAAGGGGGGCCCAGGCACCATCAGTTCAAAAGTGGGGCCTGGGCACAATCAGTTCAAAAAGGGGGCCCGGGCACCATTAGTTCAAAAGGGGGGCCCAGGTACCATCAGTTCAAAAGGGGGGCCCCGGGAACCATCAGTTCAAAAGGGGGGCCCAGGCACCATCAATTCAAAAGGGGGGGCCTGAGCACCATCAGTTCAAAAGGGGGCCCGGGCACCATCAGTTCAAAAGGGGGGCCTTGTCACCATCAGTTCAAAAGGGGGCCCAGGCACCATCAGTTAAAAAGGGGGGCCTTGTCACCATCAGTTCAATAGGGGGGCCCAGGCACAATCAGTTCAAAAGGAGGAGCCTGGTCACCATCAGTTTGAAAGGGGGCCTGGGCACCATCAGTTCAAAAGGTGGCCCGGGCACCATCAATTCAAAAGGGGGGGCCTGAGCACCATCAGTTCAAAAGGGGGGCCTGGGCACCATCAATTCAAAAGGGGGGGCCTGAGCACCATCATTTCAAAAGGGGGGCCCGGGCACCATCAGTTCAAAAGGAGGGCCGGCTGTACTGTCTTATTGCAGACACCGATCCTCTTCTGCCTCCCCCGCAGCGCTGCAGGCTCCTCCCCCATCTTTGTGGGGGGTTCGAGGGAGGAACAACATTTGTCCGGAGTCGGGTTTTAATGGTGAACTCCAGACAGAAAATGGTCACAAGTGAATGCAGCTCGGTAATCATTAATACATCACAACATTTCATTTTATTCATTACAGTGAATTGGATGTGACCTGATACACACACTAGAGCACAACATGGCGACCTCCATCCCTAAATTAATTTGTAGAAAAGGAGAGCTGTGGGACTTTGAGTGAGGCAACCGCCATGTCAGATATAAACAGAAACATAAAATTTACAGAACATGATTTATTGTTACATTGTAAAAAATATTGTATCAAATAAATAGGTAGTCACATGACTTACACTAAATATGCCGCTATATAGCATGCAATACAAATAGGAATTCAACATAATAACTGTGCATAGTAAGGTAAATGGGTTGAAAAACATTGTAGGGACAGATAACTTGGGGCGTCTAGGGGCACTCAACGCGTTTCCTGGCATTACAGCCATTCATCAGGAGTGTTGTAACGTATTATACTGGAAAGGAAAGGGACAAGGATTAATAATGATACTCTTAGAATAAGGGAGGACAAAGAGAATGTGTCCCAACAAAGTGGGGACAATCTGGGATACTCACTGCACAGCCCCAAGGCCAGGCCCGGTGTCCGCCAGGGAAGATGGGGGTGACAGGCATGATGTCTCCCCCGGGGTTGAGACGGGGGAACCCTCCAAGGGCGAAGAACAGCGCCCAGAGCACAACGCGGTGGTCACAGCCTGATCCAATGGACGGTGTGTGCACAAAAAGTGCGTAGTGTTCCTGGAAAAAATGTGTATCAAGAAAAGGGAAGATTAATTAAATGTGTAAAAGTGTAAAGTGTGTGAAATCGGTTTTATCTCACATGCACCCCCTCATGTAGTCCCCTTGTGGGAACACATAGATATCTGCCATGATTTCACACACTTTACACTTTTACACATTTAATTAATCTTCCCTTTTCTTGATACACATTTTTTCCAGGAACACTACGCACTTTTTGTGCACACACCGTCCATTGGATCAGGCTGTGACCACCGCGTTGTGCTCTGGGCGCTGTTCTTCGCCCTTGGAGGGTTCCCCCGTCTCAACCCCGGGGGAGACATCATGCCTGTCACCCCCATCTTCCCTGGCGGACACCGGGCCTGGCCTTGGGGCTGTGCAGTGAGTATCCCAGATTGTCCCCACTTTGTTGGGACACATTCTCTTTGTCCTCCCTTATTCTAAGAGTATCATTATTAATCCTTGTCCCTTTCCTTTCCAGTATAATACGTTACAACACTCCTGATGAATGGCTGTAATGCCAGGAAACGCGTTGAGTGCCCCTAGACGCCCCAAGTTATCTGTCCCTACGATGTTTTTCAACCCATTTACCTTATTATGTACAGTTATTATGTTGAATTCCTATTTGTATTGCATGCTATATAGCGGCATATTTAGTGTAAGTCATGTGACTACCTATTTATTTGATACAATATTTTTATGTTTCTGTTTATATCTGACATGGCGGTTGCCTCACTCAAAGTCCCACAGCTCTCCTTTTCTACATATCATTTTATTGGTTGAACTAGATTGACTTGTGTCTCTTTTCAACCTAATTATGTCATTTTTCTTTTGTAGTTCCTGAAATGTACCCGGCATCAGCCTCTTCCAGTCTCTGTACAGCAGAGCTCAGACTGGGATAAGCAGCACAAGGAGCCAATCAGTGCTGATAGAAGGAGAAATCAGAGAGACGGAGAGATCAATTTGAGTTAGTACCAGCCTCACGCAATCAAAGATTTAGTCAGTTGTGCTGAAGTGCTAACAAGGAACATGCTGATAGAAGGGGAGAGCACAGTGACAGAGAGATGAGCTCTGCTGCTTCTCCTTTCACTGTCCAATTCCATGCAGGGGCAGGTCCAGGGGGACCAGGAGTCAACCCAGCCCAGATGGTAAGTGGGAGGAGATTATGATTCTCATTTAGCATTGTGTAAGAGAAATAAAAGCCAGGCTACAGGTAGAAGATGATATGGCTCTGATGAAAAAGGGACTCCCCTTGAAACGCGTCAGGGCAGTACACTTGGGTGACTTCTTCCCATGATGAAGAGCATGTGCAGCAGATCTGGTCTTCCTGATTAGAATATATTGATGGGCTTGGTAACACATTTCTTTGTGAGTATCGTATTTCCTTTTGCTTTATTATCAATAAATGGTATATAAAGGTAATGGGCTGGGCTGGTGAGCCCTCTCTTATGTCAGTGCAGGTCCAAGAAGACCTGGGCTCACAGGAAGTGGGCTGAATGATCCTGGTAATAAGACCGAGGGCATCTTGTGGCAGAAAAGGAATACAACGTAACATTGTTTATAAACATTGATGAGACGGGAGATAGAGATACAAAGTAACATTGTTTATAAACATTGCTCAGAGAGGAGATAGAGAGATACAAAGTATCATTGTTTATAAACATTGATCAGACGGGAGATAGAGAGATACAAAGTAACATTGTTTATAAACATTGATCAGACGGGAGATAGAGAGATACAAAGTAACATTGTTTATAAACATTGATCAGACGGGAGATAGAGAGATACAAAGTAACATTGTTTATAAACATTGATAAGACGGGAGATAGAGAGATACAAAGTAACATTGTTTATAAACATTGATCAGATGGGAGATAGAGAGATACAAAGTAACATTGTTTATAAACACATATAAAAAAATGGGGGAAGGAAGTGGGACTTTAAATGAAGCATGTCCTTATAGATTAAAACTGAGAAGGGATATAAATTAAATATTTGGATTTCATTAAATGCCATGAGCCCCTAGGGGTTGTCCATAATATGAATAGGTGCAAACATTCATTTGTATACCACAAAACAATAGAGGCAATCATACATGATTTACAGGAGAATTATGGTATTAAATGTTAAGCTAATGATCCGAGGACATAATTAGGGCAATTATTATACACGCAGATACAAAGGTTACAAAATCAAAACAAAGAACAAAATGAATGAAGATTCATAATTAAAAAGACGAAAGCTGAGCTGATCATCTGAGATTTATAACCAAATAATGTAGAGATAAACTGGGCTGAACATCATGAGTTGAAAACCCGACGCGTTTCTTGGCTTCTACCAATCATCAGGGGTATGATGTATAGTTATATAAGCTATAAAGATTAAGAAAATAAATGGGTAATTGTTGGTAATAAGGCTTAATATTGAAATTAAAATGAATTAAAAACTCCGCCTCCTACGGACCAATTAGGCACAAGGCTAAGGGCAGGCATGGCAGCCAGATTGTTTTGGTGCAACAAAATCTGAAATATGAAAAAATGGGAGCGTTAAGGTAAGGGACTGCCAAGTGAATGAAGGTGTTTGCATGAGGTGAGATCTAGCATGTATCCATTAGATATACGAGCAAAGAAAAGAAGATTTTATTAAAAGGGTTAACTGATTAATGAAGAAGGTAGTAAGGAAGGTATCTTTGAATATTGTTATTTAATAAAGGAGTATATATCTCTTGTATAACTAAAAGCTAAAGAAGAAAAAGTGGTCGCATCTACAAACTATCAGCTCAAGATCTTAGTTAGAAACCCCCCAAAGGGTAATGATAATAAAGGGAAATGAACAATAAAATAATGGACAGCGAATTCGCTGCGTGGGGTCATGATTGCTGAGGCGCAATGAGCCCAGGTACCATTAACCGTAAAATATATGTATTATAAACCTTCCCCCCCTTGCCCCCTCACCCTATTAAATAAAACGCTTACAACCATTAGGTTGGAAAGGGCAAGGCCACAGCTTTATTGATTCCAAACATAACATTTGAACAACATTCAACAAGTGCCAGTCACAGTTGTACTGTGAGCACTCAATACCAAAGGGGGGTGGGAGGGGCCTGTCCTTACCATAAGTGCTGGACAGGCCGCCTACTTCCGATATCCATCAAGGGCATGGCCCTTTACCACCATTTTATGCTGGCAAGGTCAAGAGAAACCGCAGCAAGCTGTGACACACCACCGAAAGAAGGGACGGGAGGGTGGGCAGCTCTTCCCAGCACGTCTTCCGAAAGGACCCCAGAATTCCCTGGGGCAGTCCTTTACCCGAGCTCAGACCCAACCCATCCCCACATTGACCAATCCTTGGGTGACCAACGCCTTGTCCTGCACCTGGCCATGCCACCATCAATCAAGGCTCTCTTTCCCTAGGGGGGGGGGTCAAGAGGCCTTCATTGATTGCGGGTGTCTACCACCCAAGGTTCGTAGAGAAACTCAAATATAAATATGGAAAATGACCCAACGCACTCAAAAGAAAAAAGGGCGTGCTTCCATCCCTGTATCACTATATAAAAAATGGGGGAAGGAAGTGGGACTTTAAATGAAGCATCTCCTTTTTTCTTCCCCCCCCCCCCAGTCTTTTACTTCAAGAACAGCCAGCCCGGCTTGCAGATGTGAGACCGGAATATTGTTTTTCTCACTTCCGGGGTTGCGACGCACCCAGTCCCTTCCCCTCACCCGCCCCTTGACGGGGGCGGGGTTGGACCTCAGTGCGTCGGCGTCATGTGCAGGCCGACTCCACGAACAGCATCTTTGGACACCGCGAGCGGTAAGCCTGCCTGCTTTATCCATCGCACGCCATTATGGAGGCGGATGGACCACCTACTGGGACAGTGTATGCCCTGGGTGGGGGTCCTCCCCGCCCCCCTTTGACGTCCTAACATGACGTTGGCGGGGATCCGCCCTGGACCATGGGTACTTAGCGTGGTCAGATTGGCAGCTCATTCCTTCACGTCCCTTGATGATTGAAGGTCCTCCATATTCAACATTGTGCCATTAATAGGTCATTTTTCACACTTTCAATAATTTGTTTACACGTTACACACCCTTTCTTTTCGTTTCCACCCAGACCGCATCTTTTCTTTGCTCGTATATCTAATGGATACATGCTAGATCTCACCTCATGCAAACACCTTCATTCACTTGGCAGTCCCTTACCTTAACGCTCCCATTTTTTCATATTTCAGATTTTGTTGCACCAAAACAATCTGGCTGCCATGCCTGCCCTTAGCCTTGTGCCGAATTGGTCCGTAGGAGGCGGAGTTTTTAATTCATTTTAATTTCAATATTAAGCCTTATTACCAACAATTACCCATTTATTTTCTTAATCTTTATAGCTTATATAACTATACATCATACCCCTGATGATTGGTAGAAGCCAAGAAACGCGTCGGGTTTTCAACTCATGATGTTCAGCCCAGTTTATCTCTACATTATTTGGTTATAAATCTCAGATGATCAGCTCAGCTTTCGTCTTTTTAATTATGAATCTTCATTCATTTTGTTCTTTGTTTTGATTTTGTAACCTTTGTATCTGCGTGTATAATAATTGCCCTAATTATGTCCTCGGATCATTAGCTTAACATTTAATACCATAATTCTCCTGTAAATCATGTATGATTGCCTCTATTGTTTTGTGATATACAAATGAATGTTTGCACCTATTCATATTATGGACAACCCCTAGGGGCTCATGGCATTTAATGAAATCCAAATATTTAATTTATATCCCTTCTCAGTTTTAATCTATAAGGACATGCTTCATTTAAAGTCCCACTTCCTTCCCCCATTTTTTAAACATTGTTTATAAACATTGATCAGGCGGGAGATACAAAGTAACATTGTTTATAAACATTGATCAGACAGGAGATAGAGAGATACAAAGTAACATTGTTTATAAACATTGATCAGACGGGAGATAGGGAGATAAAAAGTAACATTGTTTATAAACATTGATCAGGCAGGAGATAGAGAGATACAAAGTAACATTGTTTATAAACATTGATCAGACAGGAGATAGAGATATAGAAAGTAACATTGTCTATAAACATTGATCAGACGGGAGATAGAGAGATACAAAGTAACATTGTTTTTAAACATTGCTCAGACAGGAGATAGAGAGATACGAAGTAACACTGTTTATAAACATTGATCAGACGGGAGATAGGGAGATACAAAGTAACATTGTTTATAAACATTGATCAGGTTATTTTTTTTGATTTTGGAATTTATTTCAGAGAGAACATTCCAGGGAATGAATTATATGAAGGTTTTGTATAACTCGATTTTGGGGCGCCCAATCATCAGATTGCGGACAGATCGGTGTTTTGAATGCTTTACATTCAGACTGACAATGACTCTGTATTGGTTTCTGCAGCACGTAGTTCATTTTTTGGCTCTTCCTTCCTCTGAACAGATTCTATTCCAGGATTTTGGATGCACCTGGAATAATGGAACGCGCCGGATCGTCATCCAACAAGTCATTTGACTGCGTCTGGCACCACAACGACTCGCGATAGAGCGACTTTAATTAGCTTTCAAGAAGGATGCCTCCCGAGCCTCCACTGAAAAATATCATCCGAATCAGATCTCATCTCCTAAATTCAATTGTCTTTTCAAAGTACGTTAATTAATATCCACAAGTTTACCTGATGCCAACGTGCCGGCAATTCGTAAAATTAACACTTTCTCATTGCAGTGCGGCTTAAAGGGGTTCTCCACCTGGAGGGCGAGCTGAAATGTTCCTATGAGACAAGAAAAGCTTCTAAAATAATTACCATGTGACCCCAAAATCAGCATTCCATAGCACCAGAGAACCCTCTGCACAATGTTACTTTGTATCTCCCTATCTCCCGTCTGATCAATGTTTATAAACAATGTTACTTTGTATCTCTCTATCTCCTGTCGGATCAATGTTTATAAACAATGTTACTTTATATCTCTCTATCTCCCGTCTGATCAATGTTTATAAACAATGTTACTTTGTATCTCTCTATCTTCCGTCTGATCAATGTTTATAAACAATGTTACTTTGTATCTCTCTATCTCCCGTCTGATCAATGTTTACAAACAATGTTACTTTGTATCTCTCTATTGCCTGTCTGATCAATGTTTATAAACAATGTTATCTTGTATCTCTCTATCTCCCATCTGATCAATGTTTATAAACAATGTTACTTTGTATCTCTCTATCTCCCGTCTGATCAATATTTATAAACAATGTTACTTTGTATCTCTTTATCTCCCATCTGATCAATGTTTATAAACAATGTTACTTTGTATCTCTCTATTGCTTTTCTGATCAATGTTTATAAACAATGTTATTTTGTATCTCTCTATCTCCCGTCTGATCAATGTTTATAAACAATGTTGATTTGTAGGAGACCTGATTTTTCTCTCTGGTAGGGCAGCGCAGTAAAATGAATAGACTGTCCTACATGCACATGCGTAGTTGTGAATGTAGACTTATTGCGTGTAACGCGGAGGGTGAGCTGCGTTACATCAACCCATTGAAACAAATGAGCGTCCAACACACCCTGACATGTCAAAAATCAGACGCGCCCCTTGTTAGGTAATGCAGCGCACTATGGCGATTGGCTGTGCATTGTGGTGGATTGTGGTGCATTGTGGTGTATTGTGGTGTATTGTGGTGCATTGTGGTGGATTGTGGTGGATTGTGGTGCACTGTGGTGCATTGTGGTGTATTGTGGTGCATTGTGGTGGATTGTGGTGCATTGTGGTGGATTTGGTGCATTGTGGTGTATTGTGGTGTATTGTGGTGCATTGTGGTGGATTGTGGTGCACTGTGGTGCATTGTGGTGGATTGTGGTGCATTGTGGTGGATTGTGGTGCACTGTGGTGCATTGTGGTGGATTGTGGTGCACTGTGGTGCACTGTGGTGCATTGTGGTGTATTGTGGTGCATTGTGGTGCATTGTGGTGCATTGTGGTGGATTTGGTGCATTGCGGTGTATTGTGGTGGATTGTGGTGTATTGTGGTGGATTGTGGTGCATTGTGGTGTATTGCAGTGCATTGTGGTGCATTGTGGTGGATTGTGGTGCACTGTGGTGCATTGTGGTGGATTGTGGTGCACTGTGGTGCATTGTGGTGGATTGTGGTGCACTGTGGTGCATTGTGGTGCACTGTGGTGTATTGTGGTGCATTGTGGTGTATTGTGGTGCATTGTGGTGGATTGTGGTGGATTGTGGTGCATTGTGGTGTATTGTGGTGTATTGTGGTGGATTGTGGTGCATTGTGGTGCATTGCGGTGGATTGCGGTGCATTGTGGTGCATTGTGGTGCATTGCGGTGCATTGTGGTGGATTGTGGTGGATTGTGGTGCATTGTGGTGGATTGTCGTGCATTGTGGTGCATTGTGGTGTATTGTGGTGCATTGTGGTGCATTGTGGTGGATTGTGGTGCACTGTGGTGCATTGTGGTGCATTGTGGTGTATTGTGGTGTATTGTGTTGCATTGTGGTGCATTGTGGTGGATTGTGGTGCATTGTGGTGCACTGTGGTGCACTGTGGTGCATTGTGGTGGATTGTCGTGCACTGTGGTGCACTGTGGTGGATTGTGGTGCACTGTGGTGGATTGCGGTGCATTGCGGTGCATTGTGGTGTATTGTGGTGTATTGTGTTGTATTGTGGTGGATTGTGGTGCATTGTGGTGGATTGTGGTGCATTGTGGTGCATTGTGGTGCACTGTGGTGCATTGTGGTGCATTGTGGTGGATTGTGGTGGATTGTGGTGCATTGTGGTGGATTGTGGTGGATTGTGGTGCATTGTGGTGGATTGTGGTGGATTGCGGTGGATTGCGGTGTATTGCGGTGCATTGTGGTGCATTGTGGTGGATTGTGGTGCATTGTGGTGGATTGTGGTGCATTGTGGTGCATTGTAGTGCATTGTGGTGGATTGTGGTGCATTGCGGTGGATTGTGGTGGATTGTAGTGCATTGTGGTGGATTGTGGTGCATTGTGGTGCATTGTGGTGCATTGTGGTGAATTGTGGTGCATTGTGGTGCATTGTGGTGCATTGTGGTGGATTGTGGTGCATTGTGGTGCATTGTAGTGCATTGTGGTGGATTGTGGTGCATTGCGGTGGATTGTGGTGGATTGTAGTGCATTGTGGTGCATTGTGGTGGATTGTAGTGCATTGTGGTGGATTGTGGTGGATTGTGGTGCATTGTGGTGGATTGTGGTGCATTGTGGTGCATTGTGGTGCATTGTGGTGGATTGTGGTGCATTGTGGTGCATTGTAGTGCATTGTGGTGGATTGTGGTGCATTGTGGTGGATTGTGGTGGATTGTAGTGCATTGTGGTGCATTGTGGTGCATTGTGGTGAATTGTGGTGCATTGTGGTGCATTGTGGTGCATTGTGGTGCATTGTGGTGGATTGTGGTGCATTGTGGTGCATTGTAGTGCATTGTGGTGGATTGTGGTGCATTGCGGTGGATTGTGGTGCATTGTAGTGCATTGTGGTGGATTGTGGTGCATTGTGGTGCATTGTGGTGGATTGTGGTGGATTGTGGTGGATTGTGGTGCATTGTAGTGCATTGTGGTGGATTGTGGTGCATTGCGGTGGATTGTGGTGGATTGTAGTGCATTGTGGTGCATTGTGGTGCATTGTGGTGAATTGTGGTGCATTGTGGTGGATTGTGGTGCATTGTGGTGCATTGTGGTGGATTGTGGTGCATTGTAGTGCATTGTGGTGGATTGTGGTGGATTGTAGTGCATTGTGGTGCATTGTGGTGCATTGCGGTGCATTGTGGTGTATTGCGGTGCATTGTGGTGGATTGTGGTGCATTGTGGTGGATTGTGGTGGATTGTAGTGCATTGTGGTGCATTGTGGTGGATTGTAGTGCATTGCGGTGGATTGTGGTGGATTGTGGTGCATTGTGGTGGATTGTGGTGCATTGTGGTGCATTGTAGTGCATTGTGGTGGATTGTGGTGCATTGTGGTGGATTGTGGTGCATTGTAGTGCATTGTAGTGCATTGTGGTGGATTGTGGTGCATTGTGGTGCATTGTGGTGGATTGTGGTGCATTGTGGTGCATTGTGGTGGATTGTGGTGCATTGTGGTGGATTGTAGTGCATTGTGGTGGATTGTGGTGCATTGTGGTGGATTGTGGTGCATTGTGGTGGATTGTGGTGCATTGTGGTGCATTGCGGTGGATTGTGGTGCATTGTGGTGGATTGCGGTGCATTGCGGTGGATTGTGGTGCATTGTGGTGCATTGTGGTGCATTGTGGTGGATTGTAGTGCATTGTGGTGGATTGTGGTGCATTGTGGTGGATTGTAGTGCATTGTGGTGGATTGTAGTGCATTGTGGTGCATTGTGGTGGATTGTGGTGCATTGTGGTGGATTGTAGTGCATTGTGGTGCATTGTGGTGGATTGTAGTGTATTGTGGTGCATTGTGGTGGATTGTGGTGCATTGTAGTGCATTGTGGTGGATTGTGGTGCATTGTAGTGGATTGTAGTGGATTGTGGTGGATTGTGGTGCATTGTGGTGGATTGTGGTGCATTGTGGTGGATTGTAGTGCATTGTGGTGGATTGTAGTGCATTGTGGTGGATTGTGGTGGATTGTGGTGCATTGTAGTGCATTGTGGTGGATTGTGGTGCATTGTAGTGCATTGTGGTGGATTGTAGTGCATTGTAGTGCATTGTGGTGGATTGTGGTGCATTGTAGTGGATTGTAGTGGATTGTGGTGCATTGTGGTGGATTGTGGTGCATTGTGGTGGATGGTAGTGCATTGTGGTGGATTGTAGTGCATTGTGGTGGATTGTGGTGGATTGTGGTGCATTGTAGTGCATTGTGGTGGATTGTGGTGCATTGTAGTGCATTGTGGTGGATTGTGGTGCATTGTGGTGGATTGTGGTGGATTGTAGTGCATTGTGGTGGATTGTAGTGCATTGTGGTGGATTGTGGTGGATTGTGGTGCATTGTAGTGCATTGTGGTGGATTGTGGTGCATTGTAGTGCATTGTGGTGGATTGTAGTGCATTGTAGTGCATTGTGGTGGATTGTGGTGCATTGTAGTGCATTGTGGTGGATTGTAGTGCATTGTGGTGCATTGTGGTGCATTGTGGTGGATTGTAGTGCATTGTGGTGGATTGTGGTGCATTGTGGTGGATTGTGGTGCATTGTGGTGCATTGTGGTGCATTGTGGTGGATTGTAGTGCATTGTGGTGGATTGTAGTGCATTGCGGTGGATTGTGGTGGATTGTGGTGCATTGTGGTGGATTGTGGTGCATTGTAGTGCATTGTAGTGCATTGTGGTGGATTGTAGTGCATTGTGGTGGATTGTAGTGCATTGTGGTGGATTGTAGTGCATTGTGGTGGATTGTGGTGCATTGTAGTGGATTGTAGTGCATTGTGGTGGATTGTGGTGCATTGTAGTGGATTGTAGTGGATTGTGGTGGATTGTGGTGCATTGTGGTGGATTGTAGTGCATTTTGGTGGATTGTGGTGCATTGTAGTGGATTGTAGTGGATTGTGGTGGATTGTAGTGCATTGTGGTGGATTGTAGTGCATTGTGGTGGATTGTGGTGGATTGTGGTGCATTGTGGTGGATTGTGGTGCATTGTAGTGCATTGTGGTGGATTGTAGTGCATTGTGGTGGATTGTGGTGGATTGTGGTGCATTGTGGTGGATTGTGGTGCATTGTAGTGCATTGTGGTGGATTGTAGTGCATTGTAGTGCATTGTGGTGGATTGTGGTGCATTGTAGTGGATTGTAGTGGATTGTGGTGGATTGTGGTGCATTGTGGTAGATTGTGGTGCATTGTGGTGGATTGTAGTGCATTGTGGTGGATTGTAGTGCATTGTGGTGGATTGTGGTGCATTGTGGTGGATTGTAGTGCATTGTGGTGGATTGTAGTGCATTGTAGTGCATTGTGGTGGATTGTGGTGGATTGTGGTGCATTGTAGTGCATTGTGGTGGATTGTGGTGCATTGTAGTGCATTGTGGTGGATTGTAGTGCATTGTAGTGGATTGTGGTGCATTGTGGTGCATTGTGGTGGATTGTAGTGCATTGTGGTGGATTGTAGTGCATTGTGGTGCATTGTGGTGGATTGTGGTGCATTGTGGTGGATTGTGGTGCATTGTAGTGCATTGTGGTGGATTGTAGTGCATTGTGGTGGATTGTGGTGCATTGTGGTGCATTGTGGTGGATTGTAGTGCATTGTGGTGGATTGTAGTGCATTGTGGTGGATTGTGGTGGATTGTGGTGCATTGTAGTGCATTGTGGTGGATTGTGGTGCATTGTAGTGCATTGTGGTGGATTGTAGTGCATTGTAGTGCATTGTGGTGGATTGTGGTGCATTGTAGTGCATTGTGGTGGATTGTAGTGCATTGTGGTGCATTGCGGTGCATTGTGGTGCATTGTGGTGCATTGTGGTGGATTGTAGTGCATTGTGGTGGATTGTGGTGCATTGTGGTGGATTGTGGTGCATTGTGGTGCATTGTGGTGCATTGTGGTGGATTGTAGTGCATTGTGGTGGATTGTAGTGCATTGCGGTGGATTGTGGTGGATTGTGGTGCATTGTGGTGGATTGTGGTGCATTGTAGTGCATTGTAGTGCATTGTGGTGGATTGTAGTGCATTGTGGTGGATTGTAGTGTATTGTGGTGCATTGTGGTGGATTGTAGTGCATTGTGGTGGATTGTGGTGCATTGTAGTGGATTGTAGTGGATTGTGGTGGATTGTGGTGCATTGTGGTGGATTGTGGTGCATTGTGGTGGATTGTAGTGCATTGTGGTGGATTGTAGTGCATTGTGGTGGATTGTGGTGGATTGTGGTGCATTGTGGTGGATTGTGGTGCATTGTGGTGGATTGTAGTGCATTGTAGTGCATTGTGGTGGATTGTGGTGCATTGTAGTGGATTGTAGTGGATTGTGGTGGATTGTGGTGCATTGTGGTGGATTGTGGTGCATTGTGGTGGATTGTAGTGCATTGTGGTGGATTGTAGTGCATTGTGGTGGATTGTAGTGCATTGTGGTGGATTGTGGTGGATTGTGGTGCATTGTGGTGGATTGTGGTGCATTGTAGTGCATTGTGGTGGATTGTAGTGCATTGTAGTGCATTGTGGTGGATTGTGGTGCATTGTAGTGGATTGTGGTGCATTGTAGTGGATTGTAGTGCATTGTGGTGGATTGTAGTGCATTGTGGTGGATTGTGGTGCATTGTAGTGGATTGTAGTGCATTGTGGTGGATTGTGGTGCATTGTGGTGGATTGTGGTGCATTGTGGTGGATTGTAGTGCATTGTGGTGGATTGTAGTGCATTGTGGTGGATTGTGGTGGATTGTGGTGGATTGTGGTGCATTGTGGTGGATTGTGGTGCATTGTAGTGCATTGTGGTGGATTGTAGTGCATTGTAGTGCATTGTGGTGGATTGTGGTGCATTGTAGTGGATTGTAGTGGATTGTGGTGGATTGTGGTGCATTGTGGTGGATTGTGGTGCATTGTGGTGGATTGTAGTGCATTGTGGTGGATTGTAGTGCATTGTGGTGGATTGTGGTGCATTGTGGTGGATTGTAGTGCATTGTGGTGGATTGTAGTGCATTGTAGTGCATTGTGGTGGATTGTGGTGCATTGTAGTGCATTGTGGTGGATTGTGGTGCATTGTAGTGCATTGTGGTGGATTGTAGTGCATTGTGGTGGATTGTGGTGCATTGTGGTGCATTGTGGTGGATTGTAGTGCATTGTGGTGGATTGTAGTGCATTGTGGTGCATTGTGGTGGATTGTGGTGCATTGTGGTGGATTGTGGTGCATTGTAGTGCATTGTGGTGGATTGTAGTGCATTGTGGTGGATTGTGGTGCATTGTGGTGCATTGTGGTGGATTGTAGTGCATTGTGGTGGATTGTAGTGCATTGTGGTGGATTGTGGTGGATTGTGGTGCATTGTAGTGCATTGTGGTGGATTGTGGTGCATTGTAGTGCATTGTGGTGGATTGTAGTGCATTGTAGTGCATTGTGGTGGATTGTGGTGCATTGTAGTGCATTGTGGTGGATTGTAGTGCATTGTGGTGCATTGCGGTGCATTGTGGTGCATTGTGGTGCATTGTGGTGGATTGTGGTGCATTGTGGTGCATTGTGGTGCATTGTGGTGGATTGTAGTGCATTGTGGTGGATTGTAGTGCATTGCGGTGGATTGTGGTGGATTGTGGTGCATTGTGGTGGATTGTGGTGCATTGTGGTGGATTGTAGTGCATTGTGGTGGATTGTAGTGCATTGCGGTGGATTGTGGTGCATTGTGGTGCATTGTAGTGCATTGTGGTGGATTGTGGTGCATTGTGGTGGATTGTGGTGCATTGTGGTGCATTGTGGTGCATTGTGGTGGATTGTAGTGCATTGTGGTGGATTGTAGTGCATTGCGGTGGATTGTGGTGCATTGTGGTGCATTGTGGTGCATTGTGGTGGATTGTAGTGCATTGTGGTGGATTGTGGTGCATTGTGGTGGATTGTGGTGCATTGTGGTGGATTGTGGTGCATTGTGGTGCATTGTGGTGCATTGTGGTGGATTGTAGTGCATTGTGGTGGATTGTAGTGCATTGTGGTGGATTGTGGTGGATTGTGGTGCATTGTAGTGCATTGTGGTGGATTGTGGTGCATTGTAGTGCATTGTGGTGGATTGTAGTGCATTGTAGTGCATTGTGGTGGATTGTGGTGCATTGTAGTGCATTGTGGTGGATTGTAGTGCATTGTGGTGCATTGTGGTGCATTGTGGTGGATTGTAGTGCATTGTGGTGGATTGTGGTGCATTGTGGTGGATTGTGGTGCATTGTGGTGCATTGTGGTGCATTGTGGTGGATTGTAGTGCATTGTGGTGGATTGTAGTGCATTGCGGTGGATTGTGGTGGATTGTGGTGCATTGTGGTGGATTGTGGTGCATTGTAGTGCATTGTAGTGCATTGTGGTGGATTGTAGTGCATTGTGGTGGATTGTAGTGCATTGTGGTGGATTGTAGTGCATTGTGGTGGATTGTGGTGCATTGTAGTGGATTGTAGTGCATTGTGGTGGATTGTGGTGCATTGTAGTGGATTGTAGTGGATTGTGGTGGATTGTGGTGCATTGTGGTGGATTGTAGTGCATTTTGGTGGATTGTGGTGCATTGTAGTGGATTGTAGTGGATTGTGGTGGATTGTAGTGCATTGTGGTGGATTGTAGTGCATTGTGGTGGATTGTGGTGGATTGTGGTGCATTGTGGTGGATTGTGGTGCATTGTAGTGCATTGTGGTGGATTGTAGTGCATTGTGGTGGATTGTGGTGGATTGTGGTGCATTGTGGTGGATTGTGGTGCATTGTAGTGCATTGTGGTGGATTGTAGTGCATTGTAGTGCATTGTGGTGGATTGTGGTGCATTGTAGTGGATTGTAGTGGATTGTGGTGGATTGTGGTGCATTGTGGTAGATTGTGGTGCATTGTGGTGGATTGTAGTGCATTGTGGTGGATTGTAGTGCATTGTGGTGGATTGTGGTGCATTGTGGTGGATTGTAGTGCATTGTGGTGGATTGTAGTGCATTGTAGTGCATTGTGGTGGATTGTGGTGGATTGTGGTGCATTGTAGTGCATTGTGGTGGATTGTGGTGCATTGTAGTGCATTGTGGTGGATTGTAGTGCATTGTAGTGGATTGTGGTGCATTGTGGTGCATTGTGGTGGATTGTAGTGCATTGTGGTGGATTGTAGTGCATTGTGGTGCATTGTGGTGGATTGTGGTGCATTGTGGTGGATTGTGGTGCATTGTAGTGCATTGTGGTGGATTGTAGTGCATTGTGGTGGATTGTGGTGCATTGTGGTGCATTGTGGTGGATTGTAGTGCATTGTGGTGGATTGTAGTGCATTGTGGTGGATTGTGGTGGATTGTGGTGCATTGTAGTGCATTGTGGTGGATTGTGGTGCATTGTAGTGCATTGTGGTGGATTGTAGTGCATTGTAGTGCATTGTGGTGGATTGTGGTGCATTGTAGTGCATTGTGGTGGATTGTAGTGCATTGTGGTGCATTGCGGTGCATTGTGGTGCATTGTGGTGCATTGTGGTGGATTGTAGTGCATTGTGGTGGATTGTGGTGCATTGTGGTGGATTGTGGTGCATTGTGGTGCATTGTGGTGCATTGTGGTGGATTGTAGTGCATTGTGGTGGATTGTAGTGCATTGCGGTGGATTGTGGTGGATTGTGGTGCATTGTGGTGGATTGTGGTGCATTGTAGTGCATTGTAGTGCATTGTGGTGGATTGTAGTGCATTGTGGTGGATTGTAGTGTATTGTGGTGCATTGTGGTGGATTGTAGTGCATTGTGGTGGATTGTGGTGCATTGTAGTGGATTGTAGTGGATTGTGGTGGATTGTGGTGCATTGTGGTGGATTGTGGTGCATTGTGGTGGATTGTAGTGCATTGTGGTGGATTGTAGTGCATTGTGGTGGATTGTGGTGGATTGTGGTGCATTGTGGTGGATTGTGGTGCATTGTAGTGCATTGTGGTGGATTGTAGTGCATTGTAGTGCATTGTGGTGGATTGTGGTGCATTGTAGTGGATTGTGGTGCATTGTAGTGGATTGTAGTGCATTGTGGTGGATTGTAGTGCATTGTGGTGGATTGTGGTGCATTGTAGTGGATTGTAGTGCATTGTGGTGGATTGTGGTGCATTGTGGTGGATTGTGGTGCATTGTGGTGGATTGTAGTGCATTGTGGTGGATTGTAGTGCATTGTGGTGGATTGTGGTGGATTGTGGTGGATTGTGGTGCATTGTGGTGGATTGTGGTGCATTGTAGTGCATTGTGGTGGATTGTAGTGCATTGTAGTGCATTGTGGTGGATTGTGGTGCATTGTAGTGGATTGTAGTGGATTGTGGTGGATTGTGGTGCATTGTGGTGGATTGTGGTGCATTGTGGTGGATTGTAGTGCATTGTGGTGGATTGTAGTGCATTGTGGTGGATTGTGGTGCATTGTGGTGGATTGTAGTGCATTGTGGTGGATTGTAGTGCATTGTAGTGCATTGTGGTGGATTGTGGTGCATTGTAGTGCATTGTGGTGGATTGTGGTGCATTGTAGTGCATTGTGGTGGATTGTAGTGCATTGTGGTGGATTGTGGTGCATTGTGGTGCATTGTGGTGGATTGTAGTGCATTGTGGTGGATTGTAGTGCATTGTGGTGCATTGTGGTGGATTGTGGTGCATTGTGGTGGATTGTGGTGCATTGTAGTGCATTGTGGTGGATTGTAGTGCATTGTGGTGGATTGTGGTGCATTGTGGTGCATTGTGGTGGATTGTAGTGCATTGTGGTGGATTGTAGTGCATTGTGGTGGATTGTGGTGGATTGTGGTGCATTGTAGTGCATTGTGGTGGATTGTGGTGCATTGTAGTGCATTGTGGTGGATTGTAGTGCATTGTAGTGCATTGTGGTGGATTGTGGTGCATTGTAGTGCATTGTGGTGGATTGTAGTGCATTGTGGTGCATTGCGGTGCATTGTGGTGCATTGTGGTGCATTGTGGTGGATTGTGGTGCATTGTGGTGCATTGTGGTGCATTGTGGTGGATTGTAGTGCATTGTGGTGGATTGTAGTGCATTGCGGTGGATTGTGGTGGATTGTGGTGCATTGTGGTGGATTGTGGTGCATTGTGGTGCATTGTGGTGCATTGTGGTGGATTGTAGTGCATTGTGGTGGATTGTAGTGCATTGCGGTGGATTGTGGTGCATTGTGGTGCATTGTAGTGCATTGTGGTGGATTGTGGTGCATTGTGGTGGATTGTGGTGCATTGTGGTGCATTGTGGTGCATTGTGGTGGATTGTAGTGCATTGTGGTGGATTGTAGTGCATTGCGGTGGATTGTGGTGGATTGTGGTGCATTGTGGTGGATTGTGGTGCATTGTAGTGCATTGTAGTGCATTGTGGTGGATTGTGGTGCATTGTAGTGCATTGTGGTGGATTGTGGTGCATTGTAGTGCATTGTGGTGGATTGTAGTGCATTGTAGTGCATTGTGGTGGATTGTGGTGCATTGTAGTGCATTGTGGTGGATTGTGGTGCATTGTGGTGGATTGTGGTGCATTGTGGTGGATTGTGGTGCATTGTGGTGCATTGTGGTGGATTGTGGTGCATTGTAGTGCATTGTGGTGGATTGTGGTGCATTGTAGTGCATTGTGGTGGATTGTGGTGCATTGTAGTGGATTGTAGTAGATTGTGGTGGATTGTGGTGCATTGTGGTGGATTGTGGTGCATTGTGGTGGATTGTGGTGCATTGTGGTGGATTGTGGTGCATTGTGGTGCATTGTGGTGGATTGTGGTGCATTGTGGTGCATTGTGGTGGATTGTGGTGGATTGTGGTGCATTGTAGTGCATTGTGGTGGATTGTGGTGCATTGTAGTGCATTGTGGTGGATTGTGGTGCATTGTGGTGGATTGTGGTGCATTGTGGTGGATTGTGGTGCATTGTGGTGCATTGTAGTGCATTGTGGTGGATTGTGGTGCATTGTGGTGCATTGTGGTGGATTGTGGTGCATTGTGGTGCATTGTGGTGGATTGTGGTGCATTGTGGTGGATTGTAGTGCATTGTGGTGGATTGTAGTGCATTGTGGTGGATTGTGGTGCATTGTGGTGGATTGTGGTGCATTGTGGTGGATTGTGGTGCATTGTGGTGCATTGCGGTGGATTGTGGTGCATTGTGGTGGATTGCGGTGCATTGCGGTGGATTGCGGTGCATTGTGGTGCATTGTGGTGCATTGTGGTGGATTGTGGTGCATTGTGGTGGATTGTAGTGCATTGTGGTGGATTGTGGTGCATTGTGGTGGATTGTAGTGCATTGTGGTGGATTGTAGTGCATTGTGGTTGGATTGTGGTGCATTGTGGTGGATTGTGGTGCATTGTGGTGGATTGTAGTGCATTGTGGTGCATTGTGGTGCATTGTGGTGGATTGTGGTGCATTGTGGTGGATTGTGGTGCATTGTAGTGCATTGTGGTGGATTGTGGTGCATTGTAGTGCATTGTGGTGGATTGTGGTGCATTGTGGTGGATTGTGGTGCATTGTAGTGGATTGTAGTGCATTGTGGTGGATTGTAGTGCATTGTGGTGGATTGTAGTGCATTGTGGTGGATTGTGGTGCATTGTGGTGGATTGTGGTGCATTGTGGTGGATTGTGGTGCATTGTGGTGCATTGCGGTGGATTGTGGTGCATTGTGGTGGATTGCGGTGCATTGCGGTGGATTGTGGTGCATTGTGGTGCATTGTGGTGCATTGTGGTGGATTGTGGTGCATTGTGGTGGATTGTAGTGCATTGTGGTGCATTGTGGTGCATTGTGGTGGATTGTGGTGCATTGTGGTGGATTGTAGTGCATTGTGGTGGATTGTGGTGCATTGTGGTGGATTGTGGTGCATTGTGGTGGATTGTAGTGCATTGTGGTGCATTGTGGTGCATTGTGGTGGATTGTAGTGTATTGTGGTGGATTGTGGTGCATTGTGGTGGATTGTGGTGCATTGTAGTGCATTGTGGTGGATTGTGGTGCATTGTAGTGCATTGTGGTGGATTGTGGTGCATTGTGGTGGATTGTGGTGCATTGTAGTGGATTGTAGTGCATTGTGGTGGATTGTGGTGCATTGTGGTGGATTGTGGTGGATTGTAGTGCATTGTGGTGGATTGTGGTGCATTGTGGTGGATTGTGGTGCATTGTGGTGCATTGTGGTGGATTGTAGTGCATTGTGGTGGATTGTGGTGCATTGTGGTGGATTGTGGTGCATTGTGGTGCATTGTGGTGGATTGTAGTGCATTGTGGTGGATTGTAGTGCATTGCGGTGGATTGTGGTGGATTGTGGTGCATTGTGGTGGATTGTGGTGCATTGTGGTGGATTGTGGTGCATTGTAGTGCATTGTGGTGGATTGTGGTGCATTGTAGTGCATTGTGGTGCATTGTGGTGCATTGTGGTGGATTGTGGTGCATTGTGGTGGATTGTAGTGCATTGTGGTGCATTGTGGTGCATTGTGGTGCATTGTAGTGTATTGTGGTGGATTGTGGTGCATTGTGGTGGATTGTGGTGCATTGTAGTGCATTGTGGTGGATTGTGGTGCATTGTAGTGCATTGTGGTGGATTGTGGTGCATTGTAGTGCATTGTGGTGGATTGTGGTGCATTGTAGTGGATTGTAGTGGATTGTGGTGGATTGTGGTGCATTGTGGTGGATTGTGGTGCATTGTGGTGGATTGTAGTGCATTGTGGTGGATTGTGGTGGATTGTGGTGCATTGTAGTGCATTGTGGTGGATTGTGGTGCATTGTAGTGCATTGTGGTGGATTGTAGTGCATTGTAGTGCATTGTGGTGGATTGTGGTGCATTGTAGTGCATTGTGGTGGATTGTGGTGCATTGTGGTGGATTGTGGTGCATTGTGGTGCATTGCCTCCAGCACGTTTGGGTGTCACTCAGAATGAACGCACTGCGATTCTTTAGCGCACGTATTGCGTGTTTTGCTACATTGGCGCATTGTTAAACATTCTTTACTTTGGGGATTTGGCTCCCTGGTAATTCCTCTTCCTGATTCGCTGTCCTCGTCTTTCCCGCGCTGACAAATATTTTTCTATAACTTTCCCGTCCATGTCTTCTCTTCACCACCTCGTCGCTTCTCATCGCCTTCTGGCGGGCGGCCTCGGCTTCAATGTGGCGTTGGTTATTTCATTAGCACTCTTGTCAATCACCGCCGCCGTCACCTGAGTGCCGGTGCCCTGCAGACGATCGGCGGGCTGGTGGAGAGCACATCTCAGCTCATTCATACACACAATGGCACGCTCTTCCCTTCCATATGCTCCATTCAGCCGGGGGCCGCCAATTCCCAGGAAGGCGCCCAGAAAACGGCGCCTCATTGACACCGACAAAGGTGGCGGCTGATTAGCGCTTCCTCGAGTGTTTATTAAACTTGTTGACAAAAAGCGAGGAGCGTCGCATCAGCAAGGTGAGCGAGGACGGGGGGGGGGGGGGGAGGGGAGCCATCGATTCCCGGCGAATGCGCAATTCTTCCTCCTGAGCCTCATCTGCAGATATGCTAATCGACTCTTAATAGGCTCTGTCAGGAGAGCGGAGACAAAGTGACGCTAATGATCGGCTAATAGGAGGCGAAGAGATAAGCGAATGGAGGAGGCAGAGCCGAGATCTGAGCTCGCCGCAAAACATGGAGGAAAGAAGAAAAATATAGAAATTCTCCCGCTGATAATTGTGTAAAGTGTAACTTTTCTTATAGTATAAAGTATGGGAGGGTTGGAACCTCCGTCAGTGTCCCCAGTGGGGATAATCACCCCTCAATTTGTCCTGGTGACCCCAACATTGGATGGGAAGCCCAAAATGTTAGAGGGTGAGTGGGGACACCTGAGTTAATGACACTCGTCTGATTCGTCTCTCTTTGCTGAGATCTCCTCTCACTTCCTGTTGTGTCTCCAGCACAGGAAGTGAAGGGAAATCTCCCCAACTGCAAAAAATAAATTAAAATCCCTCACTGCAACATTAAAACATTTTTTTTGCAATATATACAATTTAATACTCCTCACCTTGACCAGTTAACATTTGAGGGATGTTTATAGTTTGCATTTACATTTGAAATGAATATTTGTTGTATTTTGTTACATTTATTTTATTTGAGATATTTAAACCCCCCCTCCGGCCCCCCCTTCAGTCTTGCACAGGTGTACTGGCTCCTCCCCTTCAGTCTTGCACAGGTGTACCGGCTCCTCCCCTTCAGTCAGGCACAGGTGTACCGGCTCCTTCCCTTCAGTCTTGCACAGGTGTACCGGCTCCTCCCCTTCAGTCAGGCACAGGTGTACCGGCTCCTTCCCTTCAGTCTTGCACAGGTGCATCGGCTCCTCCCCTTCAGTCTTGCACAGGTGCACCGGCTCCTCCCCCTTCAGTCTTGCACAGGTGTACCGTCTCCTCCCCTTCAGTCTTGCACAGGTTTACCGGCTCCTCCCCTTCAGTTTTGCACAGGTGTACCGGCTCCTCCCCTTCAGTTTTGCACAGGTGTACCGGCTCCTCCCCTTCAGTCTTGCACAGGTGTAACTGCTCCTCCCTTTCAGTCTTTCACAGGTGTACCGGCTCCTCCCCTTTAGTCTTGCACAGGTGTACCGGCTCTTCCCCTTCAGTCTTGCACAGGTGTACCAGCTCCTCCCCTTCAGTCTTGCACAGGTGCATTGGCTCCTCCCCTTCAGTCTTGCACAGATGTACTGACCCCTCCCCTCCAGTCTTGCACAGGTGTACTGGCCCCTCCCCTTCAGTCTTGCACAGGTGTACTGGCCCCTCCCCTTCAGTCTTGCACAGGTGTACTGGCTCCTCCCCTTTAGTCTTGCACAGGTGTACCGGCTCCTCCCCTTCAGTCTTGCACAGGTGTACTGGCCCCTCCCCTTCAGTCTTGCACAGGTGTACTGGCTCCTCCCCTTTAGTCTTGCACAGGGCTCCCGTCATTGGAAGCAGTGCACGTCACTGCTGGTCTATTTGAATGTATACATGTCTGTGATTGGTTCTTTTGTTGTATTCATGTATTGTATTGTATTAGCTGTATTTAACATATCCTTATATGGTCATCTTCTGGGTGGAGCTCACACCCTGTGAGCTCACTTCCTATGGAGGAGGTCACATGCTGTGACATCACTTCCTGCTGGGATTATAATAAAAAGGAGCCGTGAGGCTCTGGGCGGTCAGTGTTTGCTGAGATGCCGAGATGAGAACATAGCAGTCTGGTGATTCTTCTTGATTTGAATGAATGGCATGAATGGAAGGTGAGTGAATTTTATATCATTCAGACAAAGTTGTGCTTATTAGCACAAGGAGAAATGTCTGTGTGCTCTGCAAATAGCTTGATATCTCCATATCAACCCTAATGCAGAAGGCTGCGCACACCTATGGACCCAGTGATGACATCATTGGGTCTAAAGTGAGGTATATACAGATCCCTGCCAGCCCCTCCCACCAGCCTGCTGATCAGCCCACATTACATAGAGAATCACAGAGACCCAATGATGACATCACTGCTTCTGAAATAAGAATTTATTTAAAAATGTCATTAGTATGATGATGGAGAGGGGGGGAGGGGCAGATAAGCCAAAATATAAGCAGATTAATCTTCAACCTAGTTAAATAAAAAATCTCATTTGATGTCACGGGTTCTCGCTCTCTGATGGTGGGCGGGTCCTTAATGCTGCAGAGAAGATCATCAGATAATGATGTTGGGCCTCCGCTCCATGCAAGATTCCATGGCACCAGGGGGCGGGTCCATGACACCAGTGGGTGGGTCCATGACACCAGGGGGCGGGTCCATGATGCCAGGGGGTGGGTCCATGACACCCAGGGATCACAGAAAGTAAGTTTCATGTCACTAGGCATCAATCAGCCTGGAAGTGGAGCAGCGCTGGATTGTAGAGCAACACATCTGTAGGGGGCAGCACCAGAGAAAAGTGGCGCTGCTGTTTTAATTAAAAATTCTACAGAGCATTTATTTAAAGTGGTTGTAAACCTCAGGCATGAGATCTGAACAAAGCGTATCCCTCTATAGCGTGTACTTGTCTCAGTCCAGAGCACTAATTCTTTCTGCTGCCTCCTTCCTCTGCTATCTGCAAGAGTCTCCTCCCCCTGCCCCTCCTACTTCCTCTCTCCTCCCCCTCCCCTCCTTTCCTATCCTCCTCCTTCCTCTGCTATCTGCATGAGTCTCCTCCCCCTGCCCCTCCTACTTCCTCTCTCCTCTCCCCTCCTCCTCCTTCCTATCCTCCTCCTTCCGCTGCTATCTGCATGAGTCTCCTCCCCCTGCCCCTCCTACTTCCTCTCTCCTCCCCCTCCCCTCCTTTCCTATCCTCCTTCCTCTGCTATCTGAAAGAGTCTCCTCCCCCTGCCCCTCCTACTTCCTCTCTCCTCCCCCTCCCCTCCTTTCCTATCCTCCTTCCTCTGCTATCTGCAAGAGTCTCCTCCCCCTGCCCCTCCTACTTCCTCTCTCCTCCCCCTCCCCTCCTTTCCTATCCTCCTGCTTCCTCTGCTATCTGCATGAGTCTCCTCCCCCTGCCCCTCCTACTTCCTCTCTCCTTCCCCTCCCCTCCTTTCCTATCCTCCTTCCTCTGCTATCTGCATGAGTCTCCTCCCCCTGCCCCTCCTCCTTCCTCTCTCCACCCCCTTCCCTCCTCTCCCCTCCTCCTCCCTCCCATTTTCCTTCCACTGCTATCTGCATGAGTCACTTCTGACAAGTGTTCTTGACACCAAGAGATAAAAGGTGACAGGGGAGAGAGCTCCAGCACACAGCCTGTGATTGACAGCCTCAGCTATGTTCCTGTGTGCTGATTGAAGGGGGTGTGTCTCTTCCCTCCAATCAGATCCCAGAGCTCTTGTACAGTGTGTAGCTTCAGTTCTCCACCCCCTGCTTTCTGACAGCTCAGACCAGCTGTATAAATGCTGGACTTTCAACAGATGTAGAGAAGACAGCAGATAAACAGGTACAACTTATGTAGGAGGATTTGTTTAATTTCTGTCTATCACCTGAGGCCGGTCACCTCACTGGGGATATGGAGGTTTTACAACCACTTTAGAGAGGAGTTTGTCCTTAAGCGGCTGACTTTACCTTTATCCATCCATGTATGAGCTTTACACAGACGATGATTTCCCTTTAATGTCTCTCGTTGATTCTGCGGCTCGGATTAGCAGCCGCTCCATTGAATCCTCAGAGATTTGCAGCTTTTTTGGACTTGTAAAAATGCTTTCCTAACTACTGAGCTTCACATTCATCAGATAACCCGACGGGACGGCTCCTGGCGGCGGCGGGGAGATACCGCGCGTCACTTTCTATGAGCCCAGTCAGGTAAAAGCAACAGACTCAGCCGTGTTGGCGGTGATGTGACCACAAAAATCTCCTGTCACTCAAATTCCTGCGAGAGACGACTTCATCTTCCATAAATCAGAACCTTCCGCATGACAAGAGACTGTCCACGTCCCAGCAAGACCCCGAAAACAGCCTCCCGCTCTGCTGTCTTACCTGTCCTCAGGTGTGCAGTCATCCTGTGTAGATGGATTCTACAGGTGTGCAGTCATCCTGTGTAGGTGGATTCTACAGGTGTGCAGTCATCCTGTGTAGGAGGATTCTACAGGTGTGCAGTCATCCTGTGTAGGAGGATTCTACAGGTGTGCAGTCATCCTGTGTAGAAGGATTCTACAGGTGTGCAGTCATCCTGTGTAGGAGGATTCTACAGGTGTGCAGTCATCCTGTGTAGGAGGATTCTACAGGTGTGCAGTCATCCTGTGTAGGAGGATTCTACAGGTGTGCAGTCATCCTGTGTAGAAGGATTCTACAGGTGTGCAGTCATCCTGTGTAGATGGATTCTACAGGTGTGCAGTCATCCTGTGTAGGAGGATTCTACAGGTGTGCAGTCATCCTGTGTAGAAGGATTCTACAGGTGTGCAGTCATCCTGTGTAGAAGGATTCTACAGGTGTGCAGTCATCCTGTGTAGAAGGATTCTACAGGTGTGCAGTCATCCTGTGTAGGAGGATTCTACAGGTGTGCAGTCATCCTGTGTAGGTGGATTCTACAGGTGTGCAGTCATCCTGTGTAGGAGGATTCTACAGGTGTGCAGTCATCCTGTGTAGGAGGATTCTACAGGTGTGCAGTCATCCTGTGTAGGAGGATTCTACAGGTGTGCAGTCATCCTGTGTAGGAGGATTCTACAGGTGTGCAGTCATCCTGTGTAGAAGGATTCTACAGGTGTGCAGTCATCCTGTGTAGGAGGATTCTACAGGTGTGCAGTCATCCTGTGTAGGAGGATTCTACAGGTGTGCAGTCATCCTGTGTAGAAGGATTCTACAGGTGTGCAGTCATCCTGTGTAGAAGGATTCTACAGGTGTGCAGTCATCCTGTGTAGGTGGATTCTACAGGTGTGCAGTCATCCTGTGTAGAAGGATTCTACAGGTGTGCAGTCATCCTGTGTAGAAGGATTCTACAGGTGTGCAGTCATCCTGTGTAGGTGGATTCTACAGGTGTGCAGTCATCCTGTGTAGAAGGATTCTACAGGTGTGCAGTCATCCTGTGTAGAAGGATTCTACAGGTGTGCAGTCATCCTGTGTAGAAGGATTCTACAGGTGTGCAGTCATCCTGTGTAGGAGGATTCTACAGGTGTGCAGTCATCCTGTGTAGGTGGATTCTACAGGTGTGCAGTCATCCTGTGTAGGAGGATTCTACAGGTGTGCAGTCATCCTGTGTAGAAGGATTCTACAGGTGTGCAGTCATCCTGTGTAGAAGGATTCTACAGGTGTGCAGTCATCCTGTGTAGAAGAATTCTACAGGTGTGCAGTCATCCTGTGTAGAAGGATTCTACAGGTGTGCAGTCATCCTGTGTAGGTGGATTCTACAGGTGTGCAGTCATCCTGTGTAGGAGGATTCTACAGGTGTGCAGTCATCCTGTGTAGATCAATTCTACAGGTGTGCAGTCATCCTGTGTAGAAGAATTCTACAGGTGTGCAGTCATCCTGTGTAGGAGGATTCTACAGGTGTGCAGTCATCCTGTGTAGGAGGATTCTACAGGTGTGCAGTCATCCTGTGTAGAAGGATTCTACAGGTGTGCAGTCATCCTGTGTAGAAGGATTCTACAGGTGTGCAGTCATCCTGTGTAGAAGAATTCTACAGGTGTGCAGTCATCCTGTGTAGGTGGATTCTACAGGTGTGCAGTCATCCTGTGTAGGTGGATTCTACAGGTGTGCAGTCATCCTGTGTAGGTGGATTCTACAGGTGTGCAGTCATCCTGTGTAGGAGGATTCTACAGGTGTGCAGTCATCCTGTGTAGGAGGATTCTACAGGTGTGCAGTCATCCTGTGTAGGTGGATTCTACAGGTGTGCAGTCATCCTGTGTAGATGGATTCTACAGGTGTGCAGTCATCCTGTGTAGGAGGATTCTACAGGTGTGCAGTCATCCTGTGTAGATCGATTCTACAGGTGTGCAGTCATCCTGTGTAGAAGAATTCTACAGGTGTGCAGTCATCCTGTGTAGGAGGATTCTACAGGTGTGCAGTCATCCTGTGTAGGAGGATTCTACAGGTGTGCAGTCATCCTGTGTAGATCGATTCTACAGGTGTGCAGTCATCCTGTGTAGAAGAATTCTACAGGTGTGCAGTCATCCTGTGTAGGTGGATTCTACAGGTGTGCAGTCATCCTGTGTAGGTGGATTCTACAGGTGTGCAGTCATCCTGTGTAGGAGGATTCTACAGGTGTGCAGTCATCCTGTGTAGGGGGATTTTACAGGTGTGCAGTCATCCTGTGTAGGAGGATTCTACAGGTGTGCAGTCATCCTGTGTAGAAGAATTCTACAGGTGTGCAGTCATCCTGTGTAGGAGGATTCTACAGGTGTGCAGTCATCCTGTGTAGGGGGATTCTACAGGTGTGCAGTCATCCTGTGTAGGAGGATTTTACAGGTGTGCAGTCATCCTGTGTAGGAGGATTCTACAGGTGTGCAGTCATCCTGTGTAGAAGGATTCTACAGGTGTGCAGTCATCCTGTGTAGAAGAATTCTACAGGTGTGCAGTCATCCTGTGTAGGAGGATTTTACAGGTGTGCAGTCATCCTGTGTAGAAGGATTCTACAGGTGTGCAGTCATCCTGTGTAGGTGGATTCTACAGGTGTGCAGTCATCCTGTGTAGGAGGATTTTACAGGTGTGCAGTCATCCTGTGTAGGAGGATTCTACAGGTGTGCAGTCATCCTGTGTAGAAGGATTCTACAGGTGTGCAGTCATCCTGTGTAGGAGGATTTTACAGGTGTGCAGTCATCCTGTGTAGGAGGATTCTACAGGTGTGCAGTCATCCTGTGTAGAAGAATTCTACAGGTGTGCAGTCATCCTGTGTAGGAGGATTTTACAGGTGTGCAGTCATCCTGTGTAGGAGGATTCTACAGGTGTGCAGTCATCCTGTGTAGGAGGATTCTACAGGTGTGCAGTCATCCTGTGTCTCACGACCCACTTCCTGATTGGCCTGGAGGAGAATCAGTGTGACTATAGCGAATATTTATTCGCTATTGTCACACAACTGGGCTCAGGGCGCTGTCGACACAGTCTGGGGGGGGGGGGGTCAGGAGGGCACAATACTGGGATCAGGAGGGCACAGCATTGGGGGGAGGGCACAATACTGGGATCAGGAGGGCACAGTACAGGGGAGGGGGATCAAGAGGGCACAATACTGGGATCAGGAGGACACAGTATGGGGGGGTGGGGGTCAGGTGGGCACAGTATGGGTGGGGGGTCAGGAGGGCACAGTCTGGGGGGTGGGGGTCAGGAGGGCACAGTATGGGTGGGGGGTCAGGAGGGCACATAACTGGCAATACTAGGATCAGAAGGGCACAGTCTGGGGGGGTGGGGGTCAGGCGGGTACAGTATGTGTGGGGGGTCAGGAGGGCACAGTCTGGGGGGGTGGGGGTCAGGAGGGCACAGTATGGATGGGGGGTCAGGAGGGCACAGTCTGGGGGGGTGGGGGTCAGGAGGGCACAGTATGGGTGGGGGGTCAGGAGGGCATATAACAGGCAATACTGGGATCAGGAGGGCACAGCATTGGGGGGAGGGCACAGCATTGGGGGGGCACAATACTGGGATTAGGAGGACACAGTCCGGGGGGGGGAGGGGGCAAAAATGTATATGTGTTTTTGCTGCGTTTCTGAAACAAAGCCGTGTGAAAGCAGCCTTAAATTGTAAGGTGGGGCTGAAATTGTTGGCGCGATATAAATCCTGAATTATAATAATAATATAAAACTAATAACAATGTAACAAATATCACATTGTAACAATTTTTCTCACGGGTTACTCTTTAATACTGACATGTTTGTTGCTGCGACATGACAGCTCCGGCTGCCGCTATATAAAACCTCTATAATAATAATGATAAGAATGTAACAAATACCACATTGTACCAATTCCTCTCACGGGTGGATGTCGTTTTATTGGTACTGACGCGTTTTGCTGCGGTGACACGCCGCCGTCCTCCTCGCACTATTTATAAGGCTCGCTGTACTCGTCCTCCACTCACCTATTTTTCTCACCTTTGGCCGATCTTCGGTGTTCATTTCCCACTGTAATATAAGATTTATAGAAGGTTTTTCCTCTGGCGGTGCGTTCCTGACGTTCGCTGGGTGACCCTCTTTCCGGCAGACCTGACCCTATTAATCCACTAATAAAGTCAAATTGCTGGATCAGTATGACACTCGGGGCCCGATTACGGGGAGAAGTGTTATTGCCGTTTTCGTTATATTCTCAGTTGTGTCATTTTATTTTCAGGAACATGACAGTGCGGGGGAGCAGCAGATACGACATTATTCTGTAATACTCCTCTAAATGTATTTTTATTTCTAATGCCAGCAGTGGAAGGACCTGAATATAACCCGGTATCAGCCTCTTAGAATCACTAATACAGCAGAGCTCAGCTAGGGCCAGGGAGAAGCAGCACAAAGTGCTGATTGGTTGTTCTGTAGTGTAAGGAGCATGCTGATAGGAGGAGGGAGCAGAGTGATGGATAGACCCTAATCCTAACACTGACCCAACTCCTGACACTGACCCTAAACCTGACCCTGTCTCTAATCCTAACACTGACTATAATCCTGATCCTGACTCTAATGCTAACACTGACTATAATCCTGATCCTGACTCTAATGCTAACACTGACTATAATCCTGATCCTGACTCTAATCCTAACACTGACCCTAATCATAACACTAATCCTGACCCTAATCCTAACCCTGACCCTAATCCTGACCTTCACCCTAAATCTAACACTGACCCTAATCATAACACTGACCCTAAATCTAACACTAATCCTAACACTAATCCTGACACTGACCCTAATCCTGACACTGACTTTAATCCTGGGACTGACCCTAATCCTAACACTGTCCCTAATCCTGACCCTAATCCTAACACTGACCCAACTCCTGAAACTAAACCTAATCATGACCCAAATCCTGACCCTGACTCTAATCCTCACCCTGACCCTAAACCTGAACCTAATCCTGACCCTGACTCTAATCCTGACACTGACCCAAATCCTAACACTAATCCTAACACTGACCCTAATCCTGACCCTAAATCTAACCCTGACCCTTATCATATTAATAAACCTGACACTGACCCTAATCCTAAAAATGACCCTAATCCTGACCCTGACCCTAATCATAAACCTTACCCTAATCCTGACCCTAATCTTGACACTGACTCTAATCCTGGCACTGACCCTAATCCTAACACTGAACCTAATCCTAACACTGACCTAACTCCTGAAACTAAACCTAATCATGACTCTAATCCTGACCCAAATCTTAACACTAATCCTGACCCAAATCCCAACACTGACCCTAATCCTAACACTGACCCTAATCCTGACCCTAAATCTAACCCTGACCCTTATATTTCTAAACCTGACACTGACCCTAATCCTAAAAATTACCCTAATCCTGACCCTTATATTTCTAAACCTGACACTGACCCTAATCCTAAAAATTACCCTAATCCTGACCCTGACCCTAATTCTAAACTTTACCCTAATCCTGACATTAATCCTGACTCTAATCTTGAGTCTGAACTGAACTTAATCCTAACACTGACCCAACTCCTGAAACTGACCCAAATCCTGACACTGACCCTAATCTTGACACTGACCCTAATCCTGACCCAAATCCTGACACTGACCCTAATCTTGACCCTGACCTTGACCCCAATCCTGACCCTGACCCTAATAGTAACACTGACCCTAATCTTGACCCTGACCCTAATCTTGGCCCTGACCCTAATCCTGACCCTAATCCTAACACTGACCCTAATCCTGGCCCTGACCCTAATCCTGACACTGACCCTAATCCTAACATTGACCCTAATCCTAACATTGACCCTAATCCTGGCCCTGACCCTAATCCTGACACTGACCCTAATCCTGACCCTGACTCTGACCACGCCCTTTTTTTTATCCTCAAAGCCATGTGCTCACCGTGGTAGTCCTGAGGGTTAGGGTTGAGGATTGTCTTCAGCCTGCCATAGATGGATGAAAAGTCAGCCAGTTCAGCAGGGAGAGGATGAATTGTGATCCATGCATGTATAGGCAGGCTGGTTGTACAGAGGTCAGTATAACGGGGGGGGGGGGGGATTCCCCCATCCCCCTCCAATGTGTTGCTGGGGAATCAGGTCAAATATTTTGTTAAACCCGCTGATTGAATGAAAATGAATGAATGATTTGGGGGTGCTCCTGTTTCTCGGTATCTGATGTTATGCTTCCCGGCTAACAAGGGGCTTCTTGTCGCAGGAAGAGGTCCAGGATAGAGGGAAAGGGGTTCTGTTACCTTCAGAAGACATTTAATGTTCACTGCACCCCTAGAAACCACTGAAAGCTTCACTTTGGTCACATTCATACTCCCCTCCCCCATCAACCGATCACCCCACCCCCTCTAACTAATCACACTGATTCATTAATAAAAAACTAAAAAGCACATTGTACTTTACTCTTCGGTCACGTGTCGGGCCGGGCCCCTTTATTCTCCTTCTGGGGGCCACATTGCTGGATGAATGATGTGGAGGCTCTCTATTGGCTCTCCATTGGCAGGGTTCTATTAGACCAGAAGACTGCGGCGGGATGATTGCCGTTACATTGAGTGGCAGAAAGAAGTATGGTTGACGGTGGGCAAAGGCTCCAGTGCTGGATCAGTGGTTGGCACTCCAGAGAATGCACCAGTATGAGGCATGAACCATAGATTTGTGTGCCATACACGGGTCCAATGATCCCCAACAAATGTTTTTGGACCAACCAAACCTTCAGTGTCGCCTCATGTTGCTACAGAAAGTAATTTCCGTGGTCGGGAATCTTCTTTTCTTTCCAGGTCACAGCTCGCCCGCATTTCTTTTTCGATTATATTTCTCACACGATTCTCCCATCACTGATTAGAAATTTGTTTGCTTTTCCAAAAATTTCCAACATGCCCGATCACTCAAATTCGATGGCCGCCCGAAAACGTTGCTGCAGCCACACTCATGCCCCGTACACACGATCGGAATTTCCGGCAAAAAAAAAGTGGGTTTTTTTTTTTCCGTCAGATGTTGGCTTAATCTTGTCTTGCACACACACGGTCGCACAAATGTTGGTCGGAAATTCCGATGGTCAAGAACACGGCGACGCACAACACTACGACGAGCCGCGAAAAATGAAGTGCAATAATTCCGAGCATGCGTCAAATTGATTCCGAGCATGCGCAGCACTTTTGTGCGTCGGAAATGGCTACACACGGTCGGAATTTCCGACAAGAACTTTTGCCGTCGGAAAAATAGAGAACCAGCTCTCAATCATTTGTTGTCGGAAATTCCGACAGCAAATGTCAGATGGAGCCGACACACGGTCGGAATTTCCGATGAAAAGCTCCCATCGAACATTTGTGGTCGGAAATTCCGATCGTGTGTACGCGGCATAATGGTGCAAACTCGATCGAAAATTCTTAGTCACGGTTTTCGAAAGAAAATTTGTTGGGAATTCAACCCAAGTATAACCAACCGGCTTTAGGTGAGTAGAAAATTGGGGTAAGAAGATAACAGAACTGGGCCTTAGTGGATTGTACGAATGTCCCGGGGTCCTTGGCTGGAGCAGTGTCTGTTCTCCTCGTACTTGGAGGGAAGCCCTTTGGGGACTCTGGCTTCTTCCCAAACCCCAAAGATATGTCTACATCGGCCTTAGTATGTGGGTCTAAAAATCTGACGGCAGACCCCCGTTCCATTAAGTGACTAATGCAGCTTCAGTACTCATTCCAAGCTCTGAGCCACAGACGTAATGCGGTGATGGATGCATGGAGGGTGTTTTGGTAAATCAAAAAATTGTAATCTGGTGGAGAGGGAAGGACTGAGGGCCACATTTGTCTGGAGATGGGCTTAAAGTTAGCCTACCCATTGACTCCGATGCATTTTGATGAAATGCCCCAATTTTTTGGGCTTTAATGTTCCTCCGTAATTTTATGCTTTACACCTGGAGGTCTGTTTCTAAAAAAAAAATCTCTGTGTGAAAGTCTCAGCATTTCTACAGCAACTGCAAATAATCTGTCCAACATGTTTATTTCCTATGATCGTCAGCTCCACCTACAGGCCATACTACAGTATTTTCCTAAACTATCTCAACCAGGGAAATACTGCATTATGACCACTAGATGGAGTTTATGATAACAGGAAATAAACATTAAACATTATTCTTGGATATAAGCATGGAGTTCTGACTTTCTCTCTAAAACAATTAATGTGATGATCTAAGTATAAACCTGTATAAAATATATGCTTATTTATTTGGTTTATATATTCATATTTGTATGTTTTCCCTGTTCATACAGTTGTCACTTCTACCATTAAGCATAAACGCACCACCCCTGAAGAAGCTACAAAGCGAAACATGTCGGGTTGATGCGACGTTTTTGTGCTCTTTATTTTTGAATACAACCAAGTTTGTGTGACCATTCTGTATGTGTATTTACAACCACCTGCTTCTTTCCCAATATGTCTCAATGTTTCATCTATCAAGAATTGTATTTTAAATGAATATGCTCAATAAAATGTTTAACTTTTATAATTAACTTTTTTTCTCTATTATTACTCTATGGTTCGCACCGTTTAAAAATCCCATCCTCCCTCTTCCCCCTATTTCAAACAATACTTCTTTTGGGATGTGGTGCCTACATTAATGGGTGTTTCCTCCTTGACTGGCCAAAAAATATAAAAACATTAGACACATTACAGGGATTATTCACAACAGCTGTGATACATATTTTATAACTGGACCCTCAAGAAGTCATTTGTCCTATCAGAGCAGCGTTTGGTCACAGCTCAGGGGTATTATTCGCTGCTGATTTTCCGGGTGTCATTGAACTATTAAATATCACCCGTGTCCTCCTAATCTTAGTCTGCGTGTTACTATAAAACACCCAATCCCTTTCTCAGATGAACAAATCCAGGATTTCATCCACAGGCTCATATCAGTAATTCAGGCCGCAGCTAAAATTCTGCAAAACAAAATCATCAAAACTCTTTGCAGCTCTTCTGTGATGAGCGCCGGACTCCTCCGGGCATTCGCTGATTTGAAGGCTGCAAAGAGGACTAAATTACTAAGCGCCAGACACGTGTGGTTTTCTGCATGCAATATGCATGCGGCCACATTACTGGGCTGGAAATTCATCATACTGAAAATCCTTCTGAACTCTGCACAGGCCTCCGGCATCGCCTCCACCATCGCCTCTTCAATTTCCTCCACCATCGCCTCTTCAATTTCCTCCACTATCGCCTCCACCATCGCCTCACCATCGCCTCTTCAATTTCCTCCACCATCGCCTCTTCCATCGCCTCTTCAATTTCCTCCACTATCGCCTCCACCATCGCCTCCACCATCGCCTCTTCAATTTCCTCCACCATCGCCTCCACCATCGCCTCTTCAATTTCCTCCACCATCGCCTCCACCATCGCCTCCACCATCGCCTCTTCAATTTCCTCCACCATCGCCTCCACCATCGCCTCTTCAATTTCCTCCACCATCACCTCTTCAATTTCCTCCACTATCGCCTCCACCATCGCCTCACCATCGCCTCTTCAATTTCCTCCACCATCGCCTCCACCATCGCCTCTTCAATTTCCTCCACCATCGCCTCTTCAATTTCCTCCACTATCGCCTCCACCATCGCCTCTTCCATCGCCTCTTCAATTTCCTCCACCATCGCCTCTTCCATCGCCTCTTCAATTTCCTCCACTATCGCCTCCACCATCGCCTCCACCATCGCCTCTTCAATTTCCTCCACTATCGCCTCCACCATCGCCTCCACCATCGCCTCTTCAATTTCCTCCACCATCGCCTCTTCAATTTCCTCCACTATCGCCTCCACCATCGCCTCTTCCATCGCCTCTTCAATTTCCTCCACCATCGCCTCTTCCATCGCCTCTTCAATTTCCTCCACTATCGCCTCCACCATCGCCTCCACCATCGCCTCTTCAATTTCCTCCACCATCGCCTCCACCATCGCCTCTTCAATTTCCTCCACCATCGCCTCTTCAATTTCCTCCACTATCGCCTCCACCATCGCCTCCACCATCGCCTCTTCAATTTCCTCCACCATCGCCTCCACCATCGCCTCTTCAATTTCCTCCACCATCGCCTCTTCAATTTCCTCCACTATCGCCTCCACCATCGCCTCTTCCATCGCCTCTTCAATTTCCTCCACCATCGCCTCTTCCATCGCCTCTTCAATTTCCTCCACTATCGCCTCCACCATCGCCTCCACCATCGCCTCTTCAATTTCCTCCACCATCGCCTCTTCAATTTCCTCCACTATCGCCTCCACCATCGCCTCCACCATCGCCTCTTCAATTTCCTCCACCATCGCCTCCACCATCGCCTCTTCAATTTCCTCCACCATCGCCTCTTCAATTTCCTCCACTATCGCCTCCACCATCGCCTCTTCCATCGCCTCTTCAATTTCCTCCACCATCGCCTCTTCCATCGCCTCTTCAATTTCCTCCACTATCGCCTCCACCATCGCCTCCACCATCGCCTCTTCAATTTCCTCCACTATCGCCTTCACCATCGCCTCTTCCATCGCCTCTTCAATTTCCTCCACCATCGCCTCCACCATCGCCTCTTCAATTTCCTCCACTATCGCCTCCACCATCGCCTCCACCATCGCCTCTTCAATTTCCTCCACCATCGCCTCTTCAATTTCCTCCACTATCGCCTCCACCATCGCCTCACCATCGCCTCTTCAATTTCCTCCACCATCGCCTCTTCCATCGCCTCTTCAATTTCCTCCACTATCGCCTTCACCATCGCCTCTTCCATCGCCTCTTCAATTTCCTCCACCATCGCCTCCACCATCGCCTCTTCAATTTCCTCCACTATCGCCTCCACCATCGCCTCTTCCATCGCCTCTTCAATTTCCTCCACTATCGCCTCCACCATCGCCTCTTCAATTTCCTCCACTATCGCCTCCACCATCGCCTCTTCCATCGCCTCTTCAATTTCCTCCACTATCGCCTCCACCATCGCCTCTTCAATTTCCTCCACTATCGCCTCCACCATCGCCTCTTCCATCGCCTCTTCAATTTCCTCCACTATCGCCTCCACCATCGCCTCTTCAATTTCCTCCACTATCGCCTTCACCATCGCCTCTTCCATCGCCTCTTCAATTTCCTCCACCATCGCCTCCACCATCGCCTCTTCAATTTCCTCCACTATCGCCTTCACCATCGCCTCTTCCATCGCCTCTTCAATTTCCTCCACCATCGCCTCCACCATCGCCTCTTCAATTTCCTCCACTATCGCCTCCACCATCGCCTCTTCCATCGCCTCTTCAATTTCCTCCACTATCGCCTCCACCATCGCCTCTTCAATTTCCTCCACTATCGCCTCCACCATCGCCTCTTCCATCGCCTCTTCAATTTCCTCCACTATCGCCTCCACCATCGCCTCTTCAATTTCCTCCACTATCGCCTCCACCATCGCCTCTTCCATCGCCTCTTCAATTTCCTCCACTATCGCCTCCACCATCGCCTCCACCATCTCCTCTTCAATTTCCTCCACTATCGCCTCCACCATCTCCTCTTCAATTTCCTCCACTATCGCCTCCACCATCGCCTCCACCATCGCCTCTTCAATTTCCTCCACCATCGCCTCTTCCATCGCCTCTTCAATTTCCTCCACTATCGCCTCCACCATCGCCTCCACCATCGCCTCTTCAATTTCCTCCACTATCGCCTTCACCATCGCCTCTTCCATCGCCTCTTCAATTTCCTCCACCATCGCCTCCACCATCGCCTCTTCAATTTCCTCCACTATCGCCTTCACCATCGCCTCTTCCATCGCCTCTTCAATTTCCTCCACTATCGCCTTCACCATCGCCTCCACCATCGCCTCTTCAATTTCCTCCACCATCGCCTCCACCATCGCCTCTTCAATTTCCTCCACCATCGCCTCTTCAATTTCCTCCACTATCGCCTCCACCATCGCCTCACCATCGCCTCTTCAATTTCCTCCACCATCGCCTCTTCCATCGCCTCTTCAATTTCCTCCACTATCGCCTTCACCATCGCCTCTTCCATCGCCTCTTCAATTTCCTCCACCATCGCCTCCACCATCGCCTCTTCAATTTCCTCCACTATCGCCTCCACCATCGCCTCTTCCATCGCCTCTTCAATTTCCTCCACTATCGCCTTCACCATCGCCTCTTCAATTTCCTCCACTATCGCCTTCACCATCGCCTCTTCCATCGCCTCTTCAATTTCCTCCACCATCGCCTCCACCATCGCCTCTTCAATTTCCTCCACTATCGCCTCCACCATCGCCTCTTCCATCGCCTCTTCAATTTCTTCCACTATCGCCTTCACCATCGCCTCTTCAATTTCCTCCACTATCGCCTTCACCATCGCCTCTTCCATCGCCTCTTCAATTTCCTCCACCATCGCCTCCACCATCGCCTCTTCAATTTCCTCCACTATCGCCTTCACCATCGCCTCTTCCATCGCCTCTTCAATTTCCTCCACCATCGCCTCCACCATCGCCTCTTCAATTTCCTCCACTATCGCCTCCACCATCGCCTCCACCATCGCCTCTTCAATTTCCTCCACCATCGCCTCCACCATCGCCTCTTCAATTTCCTCCACCATCGCCTCTTCAATTTCCTCCACTATCGCCTCCACCATCGCCTCACCATCGCCTCTTCAATTTCCTCCACCATCGCCTCTTCCATCGCCTCTTCAATTTCCTCCACTATCGCCTTCACCATCGCCTCTTCCATCGCCTCTTCAATTTCCTCCACCATCGCCTCCACCATCGCCTCTTCAATTTCCTCCACTATCGCCTTCACCATCGCCTCTTCAATTTCCTCCACTATCGCCTTCACCATCGCCTCTTCCATCGCCTCTTCAATTTCCTCCACCATCGCCTCCACCATCGCCTCTTCAATTTCCTCCACTATCGCCTTCACCATCGCCTCTTCCATCGCCTCTTCAATTTCCTCCACCATCGCCTCCACCATCGCCTCTTCAATTTCCTCCACTATCGCCTCCACCATCGCCTCTTCCATCGCCTCTTCAATTTCCTCCACTATCGCCTCCACCATCGCCTCTTCAATTTCCTCCACTATCGCCTCCACCATCGCCTCTTCCATCGCCTCTTCAATTTCCTCCACTATCGCCTCCACCATCGCCTCTTCAATTTCCTCCACTATCGCCTCCACCATCGCCTCTTCCATCGCCTCTTCAATTTCCTCCACTATCGCCTTCACCATCGCCTCCACCATCGCCTCTTCAATTTCCTCCACCATCGCCTCCACCATCGCCTCTTCAATTTCCTCCACCATCGCCTCTTCAATTTCCTCCACTATCGCCTCCACCATCGCCTCACCATCGCCTCTTCAATTTCCTCCACCATCGCCTCTTCCATCGCCTCTTCAATTTCCTCCACTATCGCCTTCACCATCGCCTCTTCCATCGCCTCTTCAATTTCCTCCACCATCGCCTCCACCATCGCCTCTTCAATTTCCTCCACTATCGCCTCCACCATCGCCTCTTCCATCGCCTCTTCAATTTCCTCCACTATCGCCTTCACCATCGCCTCTTCAATTTCCTCCACTATCGCCTTCACCATCGCCTCTTCCATCGCCTCTTCAATTTCCTCCACCATCGCCTCCACCATCGCCTCTTCAATTTCCTCCACTATCGCCTCCACCATCGCCTCTTCCATCGCCTCTTCAATTTCTTCCACTATCGCCTTCACCATCGCCTCTTCAATTTCCTCCACTATCGCCTTCACCATCGCCTCTTCCATCGCCTCTTCAATTTCCTCCACCATCGCCTCCACCATCGCCTCTTCAATTTCCTCCACTATCGCCTTCACCATCGCCTCTTCCATCGCCTCTTCAATTTCCTCCACCATCGCCTCCACCATCGCCTCTTCAATTTCCTCCACTATCGCCTCCACCATCGCCTCCACCATCGCCTCTTCAATTTCCTCCACCATCGCCTCCACCATCGCCTCTTCAATTTCCTCCACCATCGCCTCTTCAATTTCCTCCACTATCGCCTCCACCATCGCCTCACCATCGCCTCTTCAATTTCCTCCACCATCGCCTCTTCCATCGCCTCTTCAATTTCCTCCACTATCGCCTTCACCATCGCCTCTTCCATCGCCTCTTCAATTTCCTCCACCATCGCCTCCACCATCGCCTCTTCAATTTCCTCCACTATCGCCTTCACCATCGCCTCTTCAATTTCCTCCACTATCGCCTTCACCATCGCCTCTTCCATCGCCTCTTCAATTTCCTCCACCATCGCCTCCACCATCGCCTCTTCAATTTCCTCCACTATCGCCTTCACCATCGCCTCTTCCATCGCCTCTTCAATTTCCTCCACCATCGCCTCCACCATCGCCTCTTCAATTTCCTCCACTATCGCCTCCACCATCGCCTCTTCCATCGCCTCTTCAATTTCCTCCACTATCGCCTCCACCATCGCCTCTTCAATTTCCTCCACTATCGCCTCCACCATCGCCTCTTCCATCGCCTCTTCAATTTCCTCCACTATCGCCTCCACCATCGCCTCTTCAATTTCCTCCACTATCGCCTCCACCATCGCCTCTTCCATCGCCTCTTCAATTTCCTCCACTATCGCCTCCACCATCGCCTCCACCATCTCCTCTTCAATTTCCTCCACTATCGCCTCCACCATCTCCTCTTCAATTTCCTCCACTATCGCCTCCACCATCGCCTCCACCATCGCCTCTTCAATTTCCTCCACCATCGCCTCTTCCATCGCCTCTTCAATTTCCTCCACTATCGCCTCCACCATCGCCTCCACCATCGCCTCTTCAATTTCCTCCACTATCGCCTCCACCATCGCCTCTTCCATCGCCTCTTCAATTTCCTCCACCATCGCCTCCACCATCGCCTCTTCAATTTCCTCCACTATCGCCTCCACCATCGCCTCTTCCATCGCCTCTTCAATTTCCTCCACCATCGCCTCAACCATCGCCTCTTCAATTTCCTCCACTATCGCCTCCACCATCGCCTCTTCCATCGCCTCTTCAATTTCCTCCACTATCGCCTCAACCATCGCCTCTTCAATTTCCTCCACCATCGCCTCTTCAATTTCCTCCACTATCGCCTCCACCATCGCCTCACCATCGCCTCTTCAATTTCCTCCACCATCGCCTCTTCCATCGCCTCTTCAATTTCCTCCACTATCGCCTCCACCATCGCCTCTTCAATTTCCTCCACTATCGCCTTCACCATCGCCTCTTCCATCGCCTCTTCAATTTCCTCCACCATCGCCTCCACCATCGCCTCTTCAATTTCCTCCACTATCGCCTCCACCATCGCCTCTTCCATCGCCTCTTCAATTTCCTCCACTATCGCCTCCACCATCGCCTCCACCATCTCCTCTTCAATTTCCTCCACTATCGCCTCCACCATCTCCTCTTCAATTTCCTCCACTATCGCCTCCACCATCGCCTCCACCATCGCCTCTTCAATTTCCTCCACCATCGCCTCTTCCATCGCCTCTTCAATTTCCTCCACTATCGCCTCCACCATCGCCTCTTCCATCGCCTCTTCAATTTCCTCCACCATCACCTCTTCAATTTCCTCCACTATCGCCTCCACCATCGCCTCCACCATCGCCTCTTCAATTTCCTCCACCATCGCCTCTTCCATCGCCTCTTCAATTTCCTCCACTATCGCCTCCACCATCGCCTCCACCATCGCCTCTTCAATTTCCTCCACTATCGCCTTCACCATCGCCTCTTCCATCGCCTCTTCAATTTCCTCCACCATCGCCTCTTCAATTTCCTCCACTATCGCCTCCACCATCGCCTCTTCAATTTCCTCCACTATCGCCTCCACCATCGCCTCTTCCATCGCCTCTTCAATTTCCTCCACTATCGCCTCCACCATCGCCTCTTCAATTTCCTCCACTATCGCCTCCACCATCGCCTCTTCCATCGCCTCTTCAATTTCCTCCACTATCGCCTCCACCATCGCCTCTTCAATTTCCTCCACTATCGCCTCCACCATCGCCTCTTCCATCGCCTCTTCAATTTCCTCCACTATCGCCTCCACCATCGCCTCCACCATCTCCTCTTCAATTTCCTCCACTATCGCCTCCACCATCTCCTCTTCAATTTCCTCCACTATCGCCTCCACCATCGCCTCCACCATCGCCTCTTCAATTTCCTCCACCATCGCCTCTTCCATCGCCTCTTCAATTTCCTCCACTATCGCCTCCACCATCGCCTCCACCATCGCCTCTTCAATTTCCTCCACTATCGCCTCCACCATCGCCTCTTCCATCGCCTCTTCAATTTCCTCCACCATCGCCTCCACCATCGCCTCTTCAATTTCCTCCACTATCGCCTCCACCATCGCCTCTTCCATCGCCTCTTCAATTTCCTCCACCATCGCCTCCACCATCGCCTCTTCAATTTCCTCCACTATCGCCTCCACCATCGCCTCTTCCATCGCCTCTTCAATTTCCTCCACTATCGCCTCCACCATCGCCTCTTCAATTTCCTCCACCATCGCCTCTTCAATTTCCTCCACTATCGCCTCCACCATCGCCTCACCATCGCCTCTTCAATTTCCTCCACCATCGCCTCTTCCATCGCCTCTTCAATTTCCTCCACTATCGCCTCCACCATCGCCTCCACCATCGCCTCTTCAATTTCCTCCACTATCGCCTTCACCATCGCCTCTTCCATCGCCTCTTCAATTTCCTCCACCATCGCCTCCACCATCGCCTCTTCAATTTCCTCCACTATCGCCTCCACCATCGCCTCTTCCATCGCCTCTTCAATTTCCTCCACTATCGCCTCCACCATCGCCTCCACCATCTCCTCTTCAATTTCCTCCACTATCGCCTCCACCATCTCCTCTTCAATTTCCTCCACTATCGCCTCCACCATCGCCTCCACCATCGCCTCTTCAATTTCCTCCACCATCGCCTCTTCCATCGCCTCTTCAATTTCCTCCACTATCGCCTCCACCATCGCCTCTTCCATCGCCTCTTCAATTTCCTCCACCATCACCTCTTCAATTTCCTCCACTATCGCCTCCACCATCGCCTCCACCATCGCCTCTTCAATTTCCTCCACCATCGCCTCTTCCATCGCCTCTTCAATTTCCTCCACTATCGCCTCCACCATCGCCTCCACCATCGCCTCTTCAATTTCCTCCACTATCGCCTTCACCATCGCCTCTTCCATCGCCTCTTCAATTTCCTCCACCATCGCCTCTTCAATTTCCTCCACTATCGCCTCCACCATCGCCTCTTCCATCGCCTCTTCAATTTCCTCCACTATCGCCTCCACCATCGCCTCTTCAATTTCCTCCACTATCGCCTCTTCCATCGCCTCTTCAATTTCCTCCACTATCGCCTCCACCATCGCCTCTTCAATTTCCTCCACTATCGCCTCCACCATCGCCTCTTCCATCGCCTCTTCAATTTCCTCCACTATCGCCTCCACCATCGCCTCCACCATCTCCTCTTCAATTTCCTCCACTATCGCCTCCACCATCTCCTCTTCAATTTCCTCCACTATCGCCTCCACCATCGCCTCTTCCATCGCCTCTTCAATTTCCTCCACTATCGCCTCCACCATCGCCTCCACCATCGCCTCTTCAATTTCCTCCACTATCGCCTCCACCATCGCCTCCACCATCTCCTCTTCAATTTCCTCCACTATCGCCTCCACCATCGCCTCTTCAATTTCCTCCACTATCGCCTCCACCATCGCCTCTTCCATTGCCTCCAACATCTCCTCTTCAATTTCCCCCACCATCGCCTCCACCATCGCCTCTTCAATTTCCTCCACTATCGCCACCACCATCGCCTCTTCAATTTCCTCCACTATCGCCTCCACCATCGCCTCTTTAATTTCCTCCACTATCGCCTCCACCATCGCCTCCACCATCTCCTCTTCAATTTCCTCCACTATCGCCTCCACCATCGCCTCTTCAATTTCCTCCACTATCACCTCCACCATCGCCTCCACCATCTCCTCTTCAATTTCCTCCACTATCGCCTCCACCATCGCCTCCACCATCTCCTCTTCAATTTCCTCCACTATCGCCTCCACCATCTCCTCTTCAATTTCCTCCACTATCGCCTCCACCATCGCCTCCACCATCTCCTCTTCAATTTCCTCCACTATCGCCTCCACCATCGCCTCCACCATCTCCTCTTCAATTTCCTCAACTATCGCCTCCACCATCGCCTCCACCATCTCCTCTTCAAATTCCTACACTATCGCCTCCACCATCGCCTCCACCATCTCCTCTTCAATTTCCTCCACTATCGCCTCCACCATCTCCTCTTCAATTTCCTCCACTATCGCCTCCACCATCGCCTCCACCATCTCCTCTTCAATTTCCTCCACTATCGCCTCCACCATCTCCTCTTCAATTTCCCCCACTATCGCCTCCAACATCGCCTCTTCCATCGCCTCTTCCATCGCCTCTTCAATTTCCTCCACTATCGCCTCCACCATCGCCTCCACCATCTCCTCTTCAATTTCCTCCACTATCGCCTCCACCATCTCCTCTTCAATTTCCTCCACTATCGCCTCCACCATCGCCTCTTCCATCGCCTCTTCAATTTCCTCCACTATCGCCTCCAACATCGCCTCTTCAATTTCCTCCACTATCGCCTCCACCATCGCCTCCTCCATCTCCTCCTCAATTTCCTCCACTATCGCCTCCACCATCGCCTCCACCATCTCCTCTTCAATTTCCTCCACTATCGCCTCCACCATCGCCTCTTCAATTTCCTCCACTATCGCCTCCACCATCGCCTCTTCAATTTCCTCCACTATCGCCTCCACCATCGCCTCCACCATCTCCTCTTCAATTTCCTCCACTATCGCCTCCACCATCTCCTCTTCAATTTCCTCCACTATCGCCTCCACCATCGCCTCCACCATCTCCTCTTCAATTTCCTCCACTATCGCCTCCACCATCGCCTCCACCATCTCCTCTTCAATTTCCTCCACTATCGCCTCCACCATCTCCTCTTCAATTTCCTCCACCATCGCCTCCACCATCTCCTCTTCAATTTCCTCCACTATCGCCTCCACCATCTCCTCTTCAATTTCCTCCACTATCGCCTCCACCTTTGCCTCTTCAATTTTCTCCACTATCGCCTCCACCATCGCCTCCACCATCTCCTCTTCAATTTCCTCCACTATCGCCTCCACCATCGCCTCCACCATCTCCTCTTCAATTTCCTCCACTATCGCCTCCACCATCGCCTCCACCAGCTCCTCTTCAATTTCCTCCACTATCGCCTCCACCATCGCCTCTTCCATTGTCTCCACCATCTCCTCTTCAATTTCCTTCACCATCGCCTCCACCATCGCCTCTTCCATCGCCTCCACCATCTCCTCTTCAATTTCCTCCACTATCACCTCCACCATCGCCTCTTCCATCGCCTCCACCATCTCCTCTTTAATTTCCTCCACCATCGCCTCCACCATCGCCTCCAACATCTCCTCTTCAATTTCCCCCACCATCGCCTCCACCATCGCCTCTTACATTGCCTCCACCATATCCTGTTCAATTTCCTCCACCATCGCCTCCACCATCGCCTCCAACATCTCCTCTTCAATTTCCCCCACCATCGCATCCACCATCGCCTCCAACATCTCCTCCAACATCTCCTCCAACATCTCCTCTTCAATTTCCCCCACCATCGCCTCCACCATCGCCTCCAACATCTCCTCTTCAATTTCCTCCACCATCGCCTCTTCCATCTCCTTTGCCATCACCTCCTGAATCACTTCCACTATCACTTCCTCCATTACCTCCACTATTGCCTCCTCCATCTCCTCCACCATTTCTTCTGTCATCGCCTCCTCTATCTCCTCTACTATTACCTCCGCCATCACTTTCAGCATCTCCTTTGCCTTTACCTCCTCCATCACCTCCTCCACCATCTTCTCCTTCATCACCTCCACCGTCATCTCCATCATCGCCTCCTCCATCACCTCCAACTCCATCCTCACCTCCACCATCTCCTCCTCCATTGCCTCCTCCATCAGCTCCACTATCACTTCCAATATCTCCTCCACCATCTCCACCTTCACCTCCTCCATCTCCTCTTTCATCACCTCCACCATCTCCTCCTCTATCACTGTGATGGAGTTGATAAAATGATTATGTCATGTCTATGTTATCCCTCTCTTTTAGCCACTCAAATATTGTTATTTTCTATTCTTCTTTATTATTTTTATTGTTTCTTTTCTTTCTTGTTGCGATATGTATGTGTATGTGTGTGTGTATATATATATAATGTGTATGTGTGTTTTGGTATTCATGTAACAAGACATCAGTAAGTTTCCTTAAATGACAAACAGATGTTTTATGCACTCCTTACTCCCTTACCCCCTCCTTTCTGCCCCTCCCATCATCTAGTAAAAGATGGCGGCTGAGCTCTGGAATGTGAAACCTTGTGCCAAAACAGATGTCGACAGGAAAAGGACCAAATACAGATGAACCAATACTATACTCACACATGTGATGACGTTTGCTTATGTCACTTTGTATATATAAGGGGCTGTAACCCTGAATAAAGCCCTGTTGATGAGAGAGAGCTCATACTGACCAGTGTGTCCCAGTGTGATCCTTTTTGCATGCATGTATTCACATCACTTTGAATTTGGGTCAGAGGCAGAATAGAACATACATTCTGGTTTTGGGCCGGAAGAAATCTATTACATCATCTCCAACATCTCCTGCTCCATCTCCATCATCACCTCTACCATCTCCTCTTTCATTGCCTCCTCCATCATCTCCAACTCCATCATCACCTCCACCATCTCCTCCTCCATCGCCTCCTCCGTCATCTCCACTATTAATTCCACCATCTCCTTCACCATCTCCACCTTCACCTCCTCCATCTCCTCCGCCATCTTCTCCACCATCTCCTCTGCCATCACCTCCTTCATTACCTACACTATTGTAACCTCCATCTCATTTGCCATTACCTCCTCCATCGCCTCCTCCACATCTCCTCCTCTATCTCCACCATCACCTTTACCATCTCCTCCTTCACCGCCTCCATCATCACCTCCTCCATCTCCTCCACCATCTCCTTCACCATAACCTCTGCCATCACGTCCACCATCGCCTCTTCCATCTCCTTTGCCATCACCTCCTGAATCGCTTCCACTATCACGTCCTCCATTACCTCCACTATCGCCTCCTCTATCTCCCCCACTATTTCTTCTGCCATCACCTCCTTCATCACCTCCGCCATCTCCCCCACCATCACCTCCTCCATCACCTCCGCCATCTCCTCCACCATCATCTCTGCCATCTCCCCCATCATCACCTCCACCATCCACTCCGACATCACCTCCTCCATCGCCTCCACTATCGCCTCCTCCATCTCCTCCGCCATCACCCCTGCCATCTCCTCCACCACCTCCTCTTCCATCACCTCCACTATTGTACATCCAATACTCCCAACAGCCACAAGTCTTGCCCCAGCATTTAATAATATAAACTCCACACATCCCATTGAAACTGCGGTCATTATCTGCACCAGAAGAACTTACACTTTAATGCCCCCCACAGTCACACACTATTATTATATATTTATAAAGCTCTGACATATACCACAGTGCTGTACAGAGAACACTGAGCCAATCACATCAGTCTCTGTACAGAGGAGCTTACACTCTAATGTCGCCACCGCATTTAGTCCCAGTAAGGGAAAGAGGGTTTTCTTGTATGACCTGTGTGGAGAAGAGGGGGAGGGGATCTGTGAGTTGTAGTGCCATCAGGTTGTTAATGGGAATTCATATTTACTATCGGCACTCAGAGATGTCCGGGTCTAATGGAAGCAAAGGTTGTTGTCAGGGAGAAGTTCATTATCTGGAGCAGTAAAGAGGTTATAAGTGAATCTGGATGGGTGTTCGGTGTGTGAATCAGCTTGGAGCCAATTACAGGTAATATACCTGCAGCCATTGATCACATCCAGTGGCCGGGCGGAGCGCGAGGACGCGGCTGAGCCTGTTACAGGATAATTAATTTATGAAGAGGAAATCTGGTGCTCAGCACTGTGCAGAGAATAAACTTTTATGAAAACAAATACTGGGGACCCTAATGAAGATATAAGGAGGATGAAGAAGAGAGAAGAAAAGAGGAGAGGGAAAGAAAAGGGGCGGGAGAGGGAGGGGGGAGGAAGGAGAAGTAGAGGAAAGGAGAGGGAGAGGAGAGGGAAAGGAGAGGGAGAGAAAAGGGGCGGGAGAGGGAGGGGGGGGAGGAGAAGTAGAGGAAAGGAGAGGGAGAGGAGAGGGAGAGGAGAGGGGGGAGAGGGTGAGGGGTAGGGAGGAGAGGACTCTGGGCAGGCCAGTCAAGTTCCTCCACCCCAAACTTGCTCTTCCATGTCTTTATGGACCTTGCTTTGTGCACTGGTGGGCCGTCATGTTGGAACAGGGAGGGGCCGTCTCCAAACTCCTCCCACAAAGTTGGGAGCATGAAATTGTCCAAAATGTCTTGGTATGCCGACGCCTTAAGAGTTCCCTTCACTGGAACTAAGGGGCCAAGCCCAACCCCTGAAAAACACCCCCCACACCATAATCCCCACTCCCCTCCCCCCACACCATAATCCCCCCTCCACTAAGGTGACCAGATTTTTAAAATGAAATCCGGGGACATATTTTTTTTTACTAGTAATGGCGAAAATCAGCGACTCTCTGCCGCCTCACAGCCTGTCAAGTCTCACTCTCTGTGTCCCGGCTACTACTGGGTGGGGAGCAGAGGAAGATCACTCTGCCAGGGAAGGCAAGGAGATAAACAGGCAGGCAGCTGGGCGGGGCTTGGGCCAAGGCAGAAGCTAGTAGGAGCGGCAGAGCGGGGGGTGTAAATCTGATTTTGTTTTTATTTTTATTCTACACTGACTGTCTTTGAAATTGCCCCAGCCCCTGTTCAAATCCAATCCGGGGACAGACTTGGTCCGGGGACAGTGTCCTCAATCCCGGTACTGTCCCTGGAAACCGGGGATGTCTGGTCACCCTACCCTCCACCCCACACCATAATCCCCCCTCCACCAAATGATATGGACCAGTGCACAAAGCAAGGTCCATAAAGACATGGAGGAGCGAGTTTGTGTTGGTGGAATGTGACTGGCCTGCGCAGAGTCCTGACCTCAACCCCATAGAACACCTTTGGGATGAATTAGAGCGGAGACTGTGAGCCAGGCCTTCTCGTCCAACATCAGTGCCTGACCTCACAAATGCACTTCTGGAAGAATGGTCAAACATTCCCATAGACACCCTCCTAAACCTTGTGGACGGCCTTTCCAGAAGAGGTGAAGCTGTTATAGCTGCAAAGGGCGGGGCCAACTCAATATTGAACCCTACGGACTAAGACTGGGATGTCATTAAAGTTCATGTGCGTGTAAAGGCAGGCGTCCCAATACTTTTGACAATATAGTGTAAATAGTAGATGAAAGGATGGATGGAAGAGTTGATAGATGGAGGGATGGGTTGATATATGGATGGATGAATGGAATGTCACAGAGATTGATAGGTAGATGATTGATACATGGATGGAGAGATAGATAGCTGGAAAATCAGAGAGATGAGTAGGTGGAGCAGCGGTTGCCAACTTATGAGCTAAAGGGGGCCTCAAATATGGCCCCTGACATCACCAAAGGGCCACACATAATGCCTAATATACAGTATATAATGCTGAAAGGACAGTCAGAGACCGCAGAACTAATAGAGGAAATGGGGGTCAGAGAGTGTAGAATGTTGGGGAAATGTATGGGGGGTGTCTGTGGACATGTTGGGGGGTGGCTGTGGACATGTTGGAGGGGGGTGGCTGTGGACATGTTGGGGGGTGGCTGTGGACATGTTGGGGGGTGGCTGTGGACATGTTGGAGGGGGTGGCTGTGCACATGTTGGGGGGTGGCTGTGGACATGTTGGGGGGGTGGCTGTGGACATGTTGGGGGGTGGCTGTGGACATGTTGGGGGGGGTGACTGGGGACATGTTGGAGGGGGGTGGCTGTGGACATGTTGGAGGGGGGTGGCTGTGGACATGTTGGAGGGGGGTGGCTGTGGACATGTTGGAGGGGGTGGCTGTGGACATGTTGGGGGGGTGGCTGTGGACATGTGGTGGGGGGGTGGCTGTGGAGGCTGTGGACATTTTGGGGGGGTGGCTGTGGACATGTTGGGGGGGTGGCTGTGGACATGTTTGAGGGGGGTGGCTGTGGACATGTTGATGGGGGGTGGCTGTGGACATGTTGGAGGGGGGTGGCTGTGCACATGTTGGGGGGGTGGCTGTGGACATGTTGGGGGGGTGGCCGTGGACATGTTGGAGTGGGGTGGCTGTGGACATGTTGGAGGGGGGTGGCTGTGGACATGTTGGGGGGGTGGCTGTGGACATGTTGGGGGGGTGGCTGTGGACATGTTGGAGGGGGGTGGCTGTGGACATGTTGGAGGGGGGTGGCTGTGGACATGTTGGAGGGGGGTGGCTGTGGACATGTTGGAGGGGGGTGGCTGTGGACATGTTGGAGGGGGGTGGCTGTGGACATGTTGGAGGGGGGTGGCTGTGGACATGTTGGGGGGGTGGCTGTGGACATGTTGGGGGGGTGGCTGTGGACATGTTGGAGGGGGGTGGCTGTGGACATGTTGGAGGGGGGTGGCTGTGGACATGTTGGGGGGGTGGCTGTGGACATGTTGGGGGGGGTGGCTGTGGACATGTTGGGGGGGTGGCTGTGGACATGTTGGAGGGGGGTGGCTGTGGACATGTTGGGGGGGGGTGGCTGTGGACATGTTGGGGGGGTGGCTGTGGACATGTTGAAGGGGGGTGGCCGTGGACATGTTGGAGTGGGGTGGCTGTGGACATGTTGGGGGGGGTGGCTGTGGACATGTTGGAGGGGGGTGGCTGTGGACATGTTGGGGGGGGTGGCTGTGGACATGTTGGGGGGGGTGGCTGTGGACATGTTGAAGGGGGGTGGCCGTGGACATGTTGGAGTGGGGTGGCTGTGGACATGTTGGGGGGGGTGGCTGTGGACATGTTGGGGGGGGGGTGGCTGTGGACATGTTGGGGGGTGGCTGTGGACATGTTGGGGGGGTGGCTGGGGACATGTTGGGGGGGGTGGCTGTGGACATGTTGGGGGGGGTGGCTGTGGACATGTTGGAGTGGGGTGGCTGTGGACATGTTGGGGGGGATGGCTGTGGACATGTTGGGGGGGTGGCTGTGGACATGTTGGGGGGTGGCTGTGGACATGTTGGGGGGGTGGCTGGGGACATGTTGGGGGGCGGTGGCTGTGGACATGTTGGGGGGGTGGCTGTGGACATGTTGGGGGGGTGGCTGGGGACATGTTGGGGGGGGTGGCTGTGGACATGTTGGGGGGGTGGCTGTGGACATGTTGGGGGGGGTGGCTGGGGACATGTTGGGGGGGTGGCTGTGGACATGTTGGGGGGGTGGCTGTGGACATGTTGGGGGGGTGGCTGTGGACATGTTGGGGGGGTGGCTGGGGACATGTTGGAGGGGGGTGGCTGTGGACATGTTGGGGGGGGTGGTTGTGGACATGTTGGGGGGGTGGCTGTGGACATGTTGGGGGGGGTGGCTGTGGACATGTTGGGGGGGTGGCTGTGGACATGTTGGGGGGGTGGCTGTGGACATGTTGGGGGGGGGTGGCTGTGGACATGTTGGGGGGGTGGCTGTGGACATGTTGGGGGGGGTGGCTGTGGACATGTTGGGGGGGTGGCTGTGGACATGTTGGGGGGGTGGCTGTGGAGATGTTGGGGGGGTGGCTGTGGACATGTTGGGGGGGTGGCTGGGGACATGTTGGGGGGGTGGCTGTGGACATGTTGGGGGGGGGGTGGCTGTGGACATGTTGGAGGGGGGTGGCTGTGGACATGTTGGGGGGGGTGGTTGTGGACATGTTGGGGGGGTGGCTGTGGACATGTTGGGGGGGTGGCTGTGGAGATGTTGGGGGGGTGGCTGTGGACATGTTGGGGGGGTGGCTGGGGACATGTTGGGGGGGTGGCTGTGGACATGTTGGGGGGGGGGTGGCTGTGGACATGTTGGAGGGGGGTGGCTGTGGACATGTTGGGGGGGGTGGTTGTGGACATGTTGGGGGGGTGGCTGTGGACATGTTGGGGGGGTGGCTGTGGACATGTTGGAGGGGGGTGGCTGTGGACATGTTGGGGGGGTTGGCTGTGGACATGTTGGGGGGGTGGCTGTGGACATGTTGGGGGGGTGGCTGTGGACATGTTGGGGGGGTGGCTGTGGACATGTTGGGGGGGGTGGCTGTGGACATGTTGGGGGGGGTGGCTGGGGACATGTTGGGGGGGGTGGCTGTGGACATGTTGGGGGGGTGGCTGTGGACATGTTGGGGGGGTGGCTGTGGACATGTTGGGGGGGGGTGGCTGGGGACATGTTGGGGGGGGGTGGCTGTGGACATGTTGGGGGGGGTGGCTGTGGACATGTTGGGGGGGGTGGCTGTGGACATGTTGGGGGGGTGGCTGTGGACATGTTGGGGGGGTGGCTGGGGACATGTTGGGGGGGGTGGCTGTGGACATGTTGGGGGGGTGGCTGTGGACATGTTGGGGGGGTGGCTGTGGACATGTTGGGGGGGGTGGCTGGGGACATGTTGGGGGGGGGTGGCTGTGGACATGTTGGGGGGGGTGGCTGTGGACATGTTGGGGGGGTGGCTGTGGACATGTTGGGGGGGGTGGCTGTGGACATGTTGGGGGGGGTGGCTGTGGACATGTTGGGGGGGTGGCTGTGGACATGTTGGGGGGGTGGCTGGGGACATGTTGGGGGGGGGGTGGCTGTGGACATGTTGGGGGGGGGTGGCTGTGGACATGTTGGGGGGGGTGGCTGGGGACATGTTGGGGGGGGGGTGGCTGGGGACATGTTGGGGGGGGTGGCTGTGGACATGTTGGGGGGGGGTGGCTGTGGACATGTTGGGGGGGTGGCTGTGGACATGTTGGGGGGGGTGGCTGTGGACATGTTGGGGGGGTGGCTGGGGACATGTTGGGGGGGTGGCTGTGGACATGTTGGGGGGGTGGCTGTGGACATGTTGGGGGGGGTGGCTGTGGACATGTTGGGGGGGGTGGCTGGGGACATGTTGGGGGGGGTGGCTGTGGACATGTTGGGGGGGGGGTGGCTGTGGACATGTTGGGGGGGTGGCTGTGGACATGTTGGGGGGGGTGGCTGTGGACATGTTGGGGGGGGTGGCTGTGGACATGTTGGGGGGGTGGCTGTGGACATGTTGGGGGGGTGGCTGTGGACATGTTGGGGGGGGTGGCTGGGGACAGGATATAATATTGTTGGTGGAGAGATGCTGCAGAAGACAATATGAAACTGGGAAGATGTTACATGAGGCTGGTAGAGTGCAGTGCTATTCCCCTAATCAATGTTCCCTCTACAGACTGCTGAGGGCCACACATCATATACAAAGGGCCACAGATTGGGCAAAAGGGAGGAGGTGGTAGATAGAGAAATGGATGTATAGATGGACAGATTACAGTCAGAATTTTCACAAGCTATCATTATGTTATCAGGCAGCATCATGTAATCAATAAATACTTTCATACCAATAACCTTCAAACAATCAGAATTGAATTGATGATGACGGGATGGGACGGGACGGGATCACGCTGTAATATTAAAGGTCATTTTTGTGATTAAAATCAATTTGAAAATGAAGTGGAACGTTCAATAGACAATATTGTATTCTCTGCTCTTTGATGAAGATTGGATTCCTTCTCTTCTAATGTTATTATGTTTCTCTTTAATGAGTTTTACTATTTAGTATTTACCATCCACCTATGAAAACTTCTCAGCCAGCCTTCCCCGTTCTCCGTGTTCTCCCTGTTCTCTGTGTTCTCCGTGTTCTACGTGTTCTCTGTGTTCTCCCTGTTCTCTGTGTTCTACGTGTTCTCCGTGTTCTACGTGTTCTCTGTGTTCTCCCTGTTCTCTGTGTTCTACGTGTTCTCTGTGTTCTCCCTGTTCTCTGTGTTCTACGTGTTCTCCGTGTTCTACGTGTTCTCCCCGTTCTCCGTGTTCTACGTGATCTCTGTGTTCTCCCAGTTCTCTGTGTTCTACGTATTCTCCCTGTTCTCTGTGTTCTACGTATTCTCCCTGTTCTCTGTGTTCTACGTGTTCTCCCTGTTCTCTGTGTTCTACGTGTTCTCCCTGTTCTCTGTGTTCTACGTATTCTCCCTGTTCTCCGTGTTCTCCCTGTTCTCCCTGTTCTCCGTGTTCTCCCTGTTCTCCCTGTTCTCCGTATTCTCCCTGTTCTCTGTGTTCTACGTATTCTCCCTGTTCTCTGTGTTCTACGTGTTCTCCCTGTTCTCTGTGTTCTACGTGTTCTCCCTGTTCTCTGTGTTCTACGTATTCTCCCTGTTCTCCGTGTTCTCCCTGTTCTCCCTGTTCTCCGTGTTCTCCCTGTTCTCCCTGTTCTCCGTATTCTCCCTGTTCTCTGTGTTCTACGTGTTCTCCCTGTTCTCTGTGTTCTACGTGTTCTCCCTGTTCTCTGTGTTCTACGTATTCTCCCTGTTCTCCGTGTTCTCCCTGTTCTCCCTGTTCTCCGTGTTCTCCCTGTTCTCCCTGTTCTCCGTATTCTCCCTGTTCTCTGTGTTCTACGTGTTCTCCCTGTTCTCTGTGTTCTACGTGTTCTCCCTGTTCTCTGTGTTCTACGTGTTCTCCCTGTTCTCTGTGTTCTACGTATTCTCCCTGTTCTCCGTGTTCTCCCTGTTCTCCCTGTTCTCTGTGTTCTACGTGTTCTCCCTGTTCTCTGTGTTCTACGTATTCTCCCTGTTCTCCCTGTTCTCTGTGTTCTCCGTATTCTCCCTGTTCTCTGTGTTCTACGTGTTCTCCCTGTTCTCTGTGTTCTCCGTATTCTCCCTGTTCTCTGTGTTCTCTGTGTTCTCCCTGTTCTCCCTGTTCTCCGTATTCTCCCTGTTCTCTGTGTTCTACGTATTCTCCCTGTTCTCTGTGTTCTCCCTGTTCTCCGTATTCTCCCTGTTCTCTGTGTTCTACGTATTCTCCCTGTTCTCTGTGTTCTACGTATTCTCCCTGTTCTCTGTGTTCTACGTATTCTCCCTGTTCTCTGTGTTCTCCGTGTTCTCCCTGTTCTCCGTATTCTCCCTGTTCTCTGTGTTCTACGTATTCTCCCTGTTCTCTGTGTTCTCCCTGTTCTCCGTATTCTCCCTGTTCTCTGTGTTCTACGTATTCTCCCTGTTCTCTGTGTTCTACGTATTCTCCCTGTTCTCTGTGTTCTCCCTGTTCTCCGTATTCTCCCTGTTCTCTGTGTTCTACGTATTCTCCCTGTTCTCTGTGTTCTCCCTGTTCTCCGTATTCTCCCTGTTCTCTGTGTTCTCCGTATTCTCCCTGTTCTCTGTGTTCTACGTATTCTCCCTGTTCTCTGTGTTCTACGTATTCTCCCTGTTCTCTGTGTTCTCCCTGTTCTACGTATTCTCCCTGTTCTCTGTGTTCTACGTATTCTCCCTGTTCTCTGTGTTCTACGTATTCTCCCTGTTCTCTGTGTTCTACGTATTCTCCCTGTTCTCTGTGTTCTCCGTGTTCTCCCTGTTCTCCGTATTCTCCCTGTTCTCTGTGTTCTACGTATTCTCCCTGTTCTCTGTGTTCTCCCTGTTCTCTGTGTTCTCCGTGTTCTCCCTGTTCTCTGTGTTCTGCCACATTGCGGCCATCTTCCACACATACAACAGCACGAAGAATGACACCAATGGGTACTCTCCCTATAGACTGATGTTTGGAAGAGAGGTCTCACTACCAGTTGATCTGGATTTTGGAAGGTCCACATATCACACCTCCCTAGCTTCCTATAAGGGATATGTTGACAGACTGCGGAAAAACATAAACAGGCTTAAGAGAAAGCGGTTGAGAATGCTGCTGCTCGAGGACAGAGGAACAAAAGGAATTTTGACCTGTAAGAGAAAATGCAAGACCTTCAGCCGGGAGGTCGTGTGTTGCTGAGGAACCTAGGGGTGGATCCAGAGTCTTTTCTCGGGAGGGGCAATTGCCCTGTTGCCCCCCCCCCTGGATCCTCCCCTGTGCTAAGGAACCTAGGGGTGCTAGTTTGTTCCTCATGCAGTTGAAAAAGAGAGAAGGAGATCTTCAAGCCCAGGAGTGGAAATTCTACCTCCACCTAAAAGGCTTGGCGAAGTTAAGATCAAGATAGTTGAAGGGGGTGTTGAAGATCTGATTAGCTCCAATGAAGGAGATTTACCACAACCTAGATTAGACTATTCCCCTGAAGATAAAATCCCGCCAGCAGACGTGGAATCCCATGGAGGCCAAGCTTGTACAGTCCTGGATGTCGAAGCTACAGAACCTTCCTTTCCTGAATTTGATTCAGTTATTCCCTCTTTGGTGTCCTAAGAGAAAACTCAGATGGACTAATACCCACCATCCAATTGCTGAATCCAGTGCCAGACACCACTACCATCCATTGGGCTGACACTACTAGGTAGGTCATGGCAATAGCCCTGATCTGTAAACAGACTGACTACGAGTTAACTGAAGGTGTATATAAATGGTTTCAGCAAAATCCTGAAGTATGCAAATTGTTTTTTAACTATGAGTTATGGCTGATCTTGTTATAATTTGTGTGTTAACTTTACTGCCAATTATTAGTTAGAATAATACTTTGTGAAGTTTCTACCTCTTTGGAGGACCAAAGCTTTCAAGTGGGGGGGGGGGGATGTAGCCAGGTTCTGGCTAATTTGCCTGTGTCATCATGGGACAGTCTGTAACAACAGCAGTGATCCTTTTTCCCTCTAGTGCTCGGCCTGGACATGTGTTGTCATATCTTTAAAGGAAGGGCAAGCAGAGACCACAGCTGGAAGCAAAGGATCGTGGGATATGTGGTCTGAGAAGCCAGGATTTGCATTGGATCCAGACTGCTGCAGACTACAAGTTCCAGCTGGCTGGGAGAGAGAGAAGAATGCTGGGTGAGGTGTCAGGTGTTAGGGCTGTCAGAGGTGTCAGGAGTGTCAGAGGTGTCAGGAGTGTCCGGGGTGTCAGGAGAGTCCGGGGTGTCAGGAGTGTCCGGGGTGTCAGAGGTGTCAGAGGTATTAGGTGTGTCAGAGGTGTCAGGGGTGTCCGGGGTGTCAGAGGTATTAGGGGTGTCAGAGGTGTCAAGAATGTCCGGGGTGTCAGAGGTGTCAGGAGTGTCCAGGGTGTCAGAGGTATTAGGGGTGTCAGAGGTGTCAGAGGTGTCAGAGGAGTCAGAGGAGTCAGAGGAGTCAGAGGTGTCATAGGTGTCAGAGGTGTCCGGGGTGTCAGAGGTATTAGAGGTGTCAGAGGTATTAGGGGTGTCAGAGGCGTCAGAGGTGTCCGGGGTGTCCCGGGTGTCAGAGGTATTAGGGGTGTCAGAGGTATTAGGGGTGTCAGAGGTGTCAGGAGTGTCCAGGGTGTCAGAGGTATTAGGGGTGTCAGAGGTGTCAGAGGTGTCAGAGGAGTCAGAGGAGTCAGAGGAGTCAGAGGTGTCAGAGCTGTCAGAGGTGTCCGGGGTTTCAGAGGTATTAGAGGTGTCAGAGGTATTAGGGGTGTCAGAGGCGTCAGAGGTGTCCGGGGTGTCCCGGGTGTCAGAGGTATTAGGGGTGTCAGAGGTATTAGGGGTGTCAGAGGTGTCAGGAGTGTCCGGGGTGTCAGGAGTGTCAGAGTATTAGGAGGCTTGCAAGGCCAGGACAACTTTTGGGGACAGACGTCCTCCTGCGGCCCCCATGGGGGTGACACTACACTAACATAAAAAAAAGTTTTGCCTATAATTATTCTTTAAGATTAAGGCCGCACTCTGTAGAACTCAGAGTCAGACCACAATGTTTACTCAGTGTAGCTGTCTTCCAAGCACAGTCCCTGCCTTAGGCCACGCCCTTCATATGCGTTTCACCACAATTGGGCTTCTTTATAGAGGTTGCGGTTCGGAGCAGCGCACTTTCTCCGCAATGATCCTTTTTGTGTAGCCACCCCCTCACCCCGTCCTCTTTAGCTAGGGGTATGTCACGCGACAGGGTGAGGTGCGCTACGGCCCATGTCCTCCCCGCAACGGCGGGCGAGGTGAAGGCCAATACCTGATGTTTCCTCGGGCCGGTGTGTCCTGAGCATGAACCGAGTCTATCGTGCAGAAACCACCCTTTGCTCCCATTAACAGAGTCCATACACCGATCACAGTCCCACTGTTGGTTTATTTCGTATCTTCACATACAGGCAATGCGATGGCGTGATACGGTGGGATGAGCAGGTCGAGGCACTATACTGATCTGGGTCCCCACACCCCCTGTGCTATGACCAAGGGTTGTAGGAGTCTTGACATGAATACCTCCGTTGCGTTGTGGCCTCTATCAGGGGAAGATGTCCTCCAAGGGAGTTACCGAAGGCCCATCCGTCACCGGGTTGACACTACACCGGGTCTTCGAACGGGTGACCTCTCCAGCCTCCTCACCTCAGATGCGGGCCCCCTCGCAAGGGGCGCCCTGGAGCAACTCCACCCTCGCGGGACCCAGTCGGAGTCACCGGGTCCCAGGCCTCCTCAATAGTACCTCACCCCAGGCTGAAGGTGCCTGGGATGGACCCCATCTTCATTCCGGCCAGGCCTAGGGCGCCTAGGCCGGAACCTTGAACCGCCCGCACCCAGGCTGAAGGTGCCTGGGTGCGTGAAGAGATGATCCCCGAAGACAGACCTCGTGGCGATAGCGTCTCCCCCTTTTATCTCCTCCCGTCGACACCACGGCGGGTTCCCCGCCCCGGCCGTACCATCTCCAGGAAGGGACAAAGAAGGGTAGCACTGCGGTAGTGATTCTACCCCGAGCCAGTAGGTACACTGACACCCACTGGTCAAGGAGAATATTACACCACCCAATCCTCCACGAATAACAAAAAGGGGTCTGAACCCTAACACAATTACACACTTGGGTCACACTACCCCCAAGTGTATCCCACTAAATTGAGGACCCCGCTACACACTCCCCCCTGTGATTTGACGCTGGTCCCCAGCGTCAGGTGCACACCCATGTCTCCCAAAGAGTGGTGACATGAAGTGGGCCCCAGAGGCTATCCCTCAAATTTTTTTGAATACTAAATGTGCCAAGACCTGCTCAAAAGGGAAAGGGGAAATATAAAACGATAAACATTTGTATAAGACATCTATTCTGTACACATGTACAATCCCTCCCATCGCTGTCTAAGAACCACCCCACTCTCAGTAGTCTTGACCGACGAATCTCCTGCAGAAGGGAAACAACAAAAAGAAAACACATCCTAACACTCTGTGTTAAATTGGCATGAGTGGGTCCGTCAGCCGAGAGACCCGCTCACTCCAATAAGCAAGTAATGCATGTGTAGCATTTTGAACAACCGTTGCACAACACTGCCACCTAGTGACAGAGCTGCGGTAATGACACTTGCCAAAGTCTTCATTCTTCCTGCTTTCCTACTCTGACTCTACCCCAAAAGTCTCTGCCTTTGGCACATGAAGAAAAGGGAGAAAAAAAAACAACAGCTCCCAAGTCTCCAGTGAGTAAAAGAAAAGCCCAAATCAAAACAAAAGTAGGGCACAGTTCTAGGCGTCTGGGAACGTCTCATCCAGAAAGTTTCAACAGCAACAAGATAGGAGCTCACTCCTCCTATAAGTAGAACCTTGGATCCGGCAGAAACAGAGGCTTCAGGTGCCCGTCAAACACTTCCACCGAATACTCGACATCCTCTCCTTCTTTCCTGCAGATGAGCACCTTATCGGCATGAATATGGCGCCCAAGTCTCCAATCAGCTCTGCAGTCCTTGAACTTTTTAGACACAGGCGGCGAACATGACAGGTATCGCCTGGCATGGGGTACTTTAAGCTTTTCCCATACAAACTCGTCATACCACCTTGGTCGCAGGACCTCAACTTCATACAATAAGTCCCGAGGCAAGTAGGGGTACTCCCACCCATATTCACGGGCGACTCTCTGGGAGAAAAGTCTCTGCAATCTGGCTAGAGGCGGCATCACATCTCGCTCACCTTCTCCTGGCTGTACGATGGCCTCCGGGTGCCGAGGTACCTTCACCATCTCGGGTTGCTTTGTCTTTGGTGCCCGCAACGAAGCACGCTGCGTCCCCACCATCAGAGCGGGTGATGTAGTTGAATGAGGAAAGTTGGTCAGAGGGTTAGATTTCCTCGGGAACTCCGGGGCCTGCGCCCGGAGCGTACTGTCTTCTATGGACATGGGGGAATCCTGTGGTTTACTCAGCACAGGTAGCGGGCGTCTGTCCCAGCCCTTCCGGTGAAACAGCTCGTCTATTTCCCCGTCATCCCCACAGTCTGACAACGACTCTAGGTCGGAGGTGTCATACATCTCGGCAGGAAGGTAGTCTCTAGTAGATGGAAGGCTACCCTCCCTTTCGGGCTCCACCGGCTGTGAACTCCCGACACCTCCAACCAACACCACAGTCCCAGCCCCTAGCTCACCTGGACCTACTGAAGAACTGGGATGTCCGGGACTCTCTTCTCTACCGGCACCATCCAGGCCAGGCAAGCGGCGGGGTGAAACTCGACCACGACCACAGGAGGCCTGCACCAGGCCTATCTTCCTCTTCGGGGGTGGCAGCAGGGAGTCTGTGGTGACCGAAGCAGTGTCTTCGGATTTTTCTCTCTCAATCTCTGGTTGGGCAGTCACTTCGCCCTGGTCAGCGCGTATGGGGACCTCCGCAGAGGCCTGGATCTCTCCCTCCGGAGTGGCGGTTCCTGTGATGCAGTTGAGGCGTAGGGCCCGGGGCCTTTCTGTGTATGGTTCAACCTCAAAAAGGAACTCCTTGCACGCCTCACATCGCCCGAATGGCTTCAGTTGGACCACCAGTCCCGAGCATCCGGGACAGATCACACCGAGGGCCTCCGTGTCTCTGCATGAATACAGAGCCAACTGTTCTCGGGGCCTAAGTCTTATCCCCGTGTCTGTCAGGGGAGCAGCAAATGCAGTCATCTTCATGGGGTAAGGTACCGGTATCCACGGGGAGCTTGAGGCCATTCCGACCACTTGCTGTTCTATCACGCGCTGACCACGCGCCGGAGTCTCCACGTGTATCTCCACACGTGGCCAGACTCCTCCCACAACTTGTACGTTTTCGCGGGCTTCCGCCAGCCTCCGCCCACGAATTGTACAGTCATGGGGTGCCTCGTGGCGCAGTGCATTAACAGTCCCCACATGTAGTACTTCACACGGCTGGACCTCTCCCTTTTTACGCTCCTCTGCGTGGGCCTTTCCCGACTTAGGGTCATGTCCACAACTCCGAGCAGGGATGCACTTTGGCCAATCACATGGCCGACCTGTTCGGAACTCCTCCGGGCAGCAAAGTTCGAACACAGACGTTCTCAGTTCCATCGCCAAGACACACACTATCCCGGACGAGCCCCCACGTGTAGCCACCCCCTCACCCCATCCTCTTTAGCTAGGGGTATGTCACGCGACAGGGTGAGGTGCGCTACGGCCCATGTCCTCCCCGCAACGGCGGGCGAGGTGAAGGCCAATACCTGATGTTTCCTCGGGCCGGTGTGTCCTGAGCATGAACCGAGTCTATCGTGCAGAAACCACCCTTTGCTCCCATTAACAGAGTCCATACACCGATCACAGTCCCACTGTTGGTTTATTTCGTATCTTCACATACAGGCAATGCGATGGCATGATACGGTGGGATGAGCAGGTCGAGGCACTATACTGATCTGGGTCCCCACACCCCCTGTGCTATGACCAAGGGTTGTAGGAGTCTTGACATGAATACCTCCGTTGCGTTGCGGCCTCTATCAGGGGAAGATGTCCTCCAAGGGAGTTACCGAAGGCCCATCCGTTACCGGGTTGACACTACACCGGGTCTTCGAACGGGTGACCTCTCCAGCCTCCTCACCTCAGATGCGGGCCCCCTCGCAAGGGGCGCCCTGGAGCAACTCCACCCTTGCGGGACCCAGTCGGAGTCACCGGGTCCCAGGCCTCCTCAATAGTACCTCACCCCAGGCTGAAGGTGCCTGGGATGGACCCCATCTTCATTCCGGCCAGGCCTAGGGTGCCTAGGCCGGAACCTTGAACCGCCCGCACCCAGGCTGAAGGTGCCTGGGTGCGTGAAGAGATGATCCCCGAAGACAGACCTCGTGGCGAGGGCGTCTCCCCCTTTTATCTCCTCCCGTCGACACCACGGCGGGTTCCCCGCCCCGGCCGTACCATCTCCAGGAAGGGACAAAGAAGGGTAGCACTCCGGTAGTGATTCTACCCTGAGCCAGTAGGTACACTGACACCCACTGGTCAAGGAGAATATTACACCACCCAATCCTCCACGAATAACAAAAAGGGGTCTGAACCCTAACACAATTACACACTTGGGTCACACTACCCCCAAGTGTATCCCACTAAATTGAGGACCCCGCTACATTTGTATTCTCCATATTGAATAAAAAGATCTGTTCTCCACATTCACAGAAAAGGAAATCTGTGACACATTTTGCGCTCGGCGGTCTTGAAGCGATGAGAGCCGCCATTGTGATATTCTCTGTAAATTTCCCACTCCAAAACCACGGCTCTGCACCCCAAATATGAGAAAAAGACTCTAATGACTTAATGAGAACTCTTCCCTTTCATCGGCTGATCAGAAGATTTTCTTGTACGGTAACTGGCAGGGAAAGTCCTCGGAGGAAACGCTGATTGAAGGACTCGTGAAATTGCCAACCATTCGCTCGGTGATTGTGCGTCTCGCCGGGAAACATCGAGGAACACGAGAACCTTTTTTTTTTTAAAAAAAAGTCTTGATTGTAAAATTGTCTGTGGAGGACTGGAGAGAGGAACGGAGGATGGGAGAGACTTGTATGAAGAGCCGATACAATGTTACACAATGGAATGTAAATGTATCAAACTCATGAAGATGACCTGTCGTCGTGTTTCCAAATTACAGCTACATTTAAAGTCTATCATTGGCAGAATGTTGTCACACAAGCTTTATTTATAAACCTTTGTATTACAATTATAAAATCCCTCCTGATTCCGCCACCGGCCTCCTTCTGGTACGGGGTGACAACTATAGTCGCAGCATACTATTCAGTGGTAGCCGTTCCATTAGGGGCACAGGAGCACCGCCCCCCTAATCCATGCACCCACCCCCTAATCTACATGCAGGACACAGGGGCGCCGCCCCCTAATCCATGCGCCCGGCCCCTAATCTACATGCAGGGCACAGGGGCACTGCCCCCAATCCATGGGCCCACCCCCTAATCTTCATGCAGGACACAGGGGCGCCGCCCCCCTAATCCATGCGCCCGGCCCCTAATCTACATGCAGGGCACAGGGGCACTGCCCCCCAATCCATGGGCCCACCCCCTAATCTTCATGTAGGACACAGGTGCCGCCCCCCTAATCCATGCGCCCGGCCCCTAATCTACATGCAGGGCACAGGGGCACCGCCCCCCTAATCCATGCACCCACCCCCTAATCTACATGCAGGACACAGGGGCACTGCCCCCCCAATCCATGCACCCACCCCCTAATCTTCATGCAGGACACAGGGGCGTGGCCACCCTAATCAATGCGCCCGACCTCTAATCTACTTGCAGGGCACAGGGGTACCGCCCCCCTAATCCATGCGCCTGCCCCCTAATCTACATGCAGGGCACAGGGGCGACGCCCCCCTAATCCATGCGCCCGGCCCCTAATCTACATGCAGGGCACAGGGGCACTGCCCCCCAATCCATGGGCCCACCCCCTAATCTTCATGCAGGACACAGGGGCGCCGCCCCCCTAATCCATGCGCCCGGCCCCTAATCTACATGCAGGGCACAGGGGCACTGCCCCCCAATCCATGGGCCCACCCCCTAATCTTCATGCAGGGCACAGGGGCGCGGCCACCCTAATCCATGCGCCCACCCCCTAATCTACATGCAGGGCACAGGGGCACTGCCCCCCAATCCATGCACCCACCCCCTAATCTTTATGCAGGGCACAGGGGCACTGCCCCCCCCAATCCATGGGCCCACCCCCTAATCTACATGCAGGGCACAGGGGTGACGCCCCCTTAATCCATGCGCCCGGCCCCTAATCTACATGCAGGGCACAGGGCTGACGCCCCCCTAATCCATGCGCCCGGCCCCTAATCTACATGCAGGGCACAGGGGTGACGCCCCCCTAATCCATGCGCCCGGCCCCTAATCTACATGCAGGGCACAGGGGTGCCGCTCCCCTAATCCATGCGCCTGGCCCCTAATCTACATGCAGGGCACAGGGGCGCCGCCCCCCTAATCCATGCGCCCGGCCTCTAATCTACATGCAGGGCACAGGGGTGTCGCTCCCCTAATCCATGCGCCTGGCCCCTAATCTACATGCAGGGCACAGGGGCGCTGCCCCCCTAATCCATGCGCCCGGCCCCTAATCTTCATGCAGGACACAGGGGCGCGGCCACCCTAATCCATGCGCCCGGCCCCTAATCTACATGCAGGGCGCCGGACGCTTAGATTTCTATGTTTTTTTTTTTAAAGGGGTTGTAAAGATTTGTTTTTTATTTTCTAAATAGGTTCCTTTAAGCTCGTGCATTGTGGGTTCACTTACCTTTTCCTTAGATTTCCCTTCTAAATATTTGTTTTCTTTGTTTTCTTTGTCTTAATTTCTCACTTCCTGTTCCTCCTCAGTAATCTGGCTGACTCCACACCACTCGGATGATGGTGTGAAGTTTAGTGAGGAGAAACAGGAAGTGAGAAATTCAGACAAAGAAAAAAAACATTTAGAAGGGAAATGGAAGGAAAAGGTGAGTGAACCAACAATGCACGAGCTTAAAGGAACCCATTTAGAAAGTAAAAAACGAACCTTTACAACCCCTTTAAGCACATGATTAGAGTCTGATGCTCTAATTGCCTTTAAAAAAAGGTTGGGCTCAGGGCACAGAGGACGGCACCCTGAGCCCACCCAGTTGTGTGACAATTAATATTCGCTATTGTCTTCCTGCTTCTCCTCCCGGCCAATCATGAAGCGGGTCCTAAGCTCCGATTGGCCGAGAGGAGAAGCGACTGTATTGGCCGCTGAGGAGGAGGAGGAGACCCCGGGGGAAGCTGAAGCTGCCCGCAACCTAGATGGAGTAGGTGCGGGGCTGGTGGACGGACATGCGAGTGATGAGGGGTGGGGGGTAGTGTTTGGTTTACCAAGCGACAGGGAGGAGGGGGGGGGTTGTGCAGGTGGTTTGTTTGCCCCCCCCACCAAAAAATGGAGCACCAGCCACCACTGATACTATTCCTGTGGTAGCGTTGTCACCCCGTTGTCACCCCGTTGTCACCCCGTTGTCACCCCATTGTGCAAGCTTCCCAATGTAGAGTATTGTAGTCATAGGCGATCGCACTCCCTGGTCTCCTCATTGAGTTCTGATTGACAGCAGCTCTTGTATGGAGTACCATTGTCAATACAACATCGCTGTCTGTCCCCGACCAATGAGACACGAGGAAAGGAGATGACAGTCACATGACTGACACAAGAAGTTCAGATATGAGAAAAGGAGCAGGAAATATGCGGTAAAGCGCATTAATGTGCATTTGTGCGTTTGGCATTAATGTATTTGATTGGCCAGAATATTATGTTTGCGCATTTTTTCACCCCGGTCACTCCTCTTCAGAATGTGTAAGTGTGAGGGGCATTTAGAGGTAGAAAAAAAATCCCTAAAAACTTAAATCGCCTGTAGAGCGCACGAGGACTAAAGCTGAATCTGCTTATATATTGCCTTCTCTGGTTGCTACGAAGGCATTGGCTTAGAGTTGTCAGCATGCAACAGGAAGTGCTGTAACTGGCAGGATCTCCATATTAGAAATGTTGCAACAGAGTGACAAAAAAGTTTTACTTTTTGAATTCCGGGCAGATATAAAGGACACAAATCAATGTAATCATTAATACATCATTAGATACGTTTTTTTAATATATACAAGCAGTACAAGTCCCTGAATGTGACCTGGTATCAGCCTCTGCAGGGCCACCAATAGGGGGGTATGGCACACAGGGGGCCTAGACAGCAAGGGGATCAGTGTGGTGGGATTGGAGGACAATCACCGAACAATGCACTGTGTCTGTTTCTCTCCCTCCAGCAGCTGAAAGACAGTTTCTCCCTCTCTCCTTCCTGCCGGCTTTCAGCTGCTGTAGGGAGAGACACAGACACAGTGCATTGTTCAGTCATTGTCCTCCCATCCCGTTACATCGATCCCCCTCCCTGTGTGCCCGGCCCCCTCCCCTCGTCCCTGGCTTCCTTCTCCCGTTGGCTGCTGCGGGCGCAAAGGCAGATGAAGGATGGGAGAAGGGGGCCAGAAAATATGTATTTTACTGGCCCCTTCCTTTTCTGAATTGGACAGAGTCAGTGATTGGTACCGATCGCTCCTGAGTCCATTCATAACTGAGCATAGTAAACTGTTGAAACGGGAGGGCCTGTGGAACCCAGAATCTCTTTGAAAGTATGGGATATCCTTGCTTCAGCTCCCAATGCACCTCTTATGTCTAAATCACCCTGTGTTCATTAGGGGCATAGGGTGACTTAGAAAATATAACTTGGACTACTTCGAATGGGACAGTAATATTCATTAACAATATCTCTCAAGAAATATGAAGATGTTATCCCCTGTACACTGTGAGGGCTATGCCCAGGAAGTATAACTCCTTATATGGGCATTCCAGGAAGTTCAATTTAAGAGTCATTAGATCTCATTGTTGCTTGTGCTAACTGACCCTGCAATTGTGTGAAGATATATTTGTGATAATGTTGATTGTGTCTTCTGATACAGACGGCAAGTCTGGCCTAAAGGTCATGTCTCTGAGTCATCAGCTGCTGTAAGGGATTAGTTAATCAGCTCATGTTAATTAGGTCTGGTCACAGGTGTATTTTCAGAGTATTATGAGCAGGATATGTATGCACCTCCTCCTGTATCCTCTCAATAAAGATTGTCATTCCTGCTTGAACCTCATACAGAGCGTTGTCTTGTATTTAGGGGAGAATTACTCGTATGGGGTCTTATTCGGCTGGTTGGAGTGTCTGGTAGCTGCCTTGTGTTCGGGAATGGAATATCCTAAATGACGTTAACCCCTTTCATACACGGGGTGTCGTTACATTGGTGGCAAGCCCTGGGATGATTCCCACAGCCAGAAGGACAGCTACAAGAGGACCCCTTTCATACACTGGGTGTCGTTACAACTGTGTTTACTATGCTTCTGTATATGAATGGGGGAGGAACCTCTGGCTTCTGTTCATTCATCTTCAGTGCTGAGGCTGCACAGAAAGGGACTGGGGAATCTGTGTCCTCAATTCCTTTTTCTGTCTCAAAGGTGGGATGTCGGAGGTCTGTTTAGACACCTGATATTTCATCCAACCCTTCTAACAGCATTGCAGAAACTAAAAATTGTACAAAAGTAATAAAAATATATTTTTTTTAAATTGGAATTCTTTTTTTGTAAAAATTGGATTAAAAAAATAAATAAAATTGTTTCCATTTTTGTAATTCGGTAGGGGGGGGGCTGTCCCAGGCCTCGTAATTTCTAACAGCAGCCCTAGCTGTACATCAGGGCTGGAGTGTGCTGATAGGAGGAGAGAGCAGAGTTGCAGAGAGATGAGTTCATCAGTGTGCTGCTTCTTCTTGCACTGTCCAGTCACAGGTTTAAGGAGGTTCCAGGGTGACCTGGGCTCAGAGGAAGTGGTTTGAATGATAATGGCCATCACACTGGCAAAAAAAAGTGCTGCGGGGGGAATCTCTGCACTGAAGGTGAATATTGCAGCCAAAGCTGGTTTAGTTCTTTTATCTTATAATGGGCTCCTCATTATTATCTTATGTTTGGCCGAAGGTTCTGTGTATCCAATCAGACGCGACACCAAACATGCCGAAAAAATGGATTCTGGATGTACATCACCTGAGAGGCGTCTATAGATGTCGGTAGAAATTCTACTCACCCAGAACGTCTCGTTATCCGACTCGTGCCCCTCCCCCCCACTGGGAACAAAGTAGGACGATCATCGCGCATCTTCCATCGCTCGCACCTCGGGATCATTATCATAGAAAAGTCCATCTCTTTATTAAATCATAAATAACCCAAATCATTAAAACGCACATTTACAAGTATCGCGGTCCTGGCTAATGTGTCCTCCTATTATTAAAGCTGTTTATATGATCCGTGGAATTGGCGTATCGTAAAAAATGATTCTAGCTTCACAAATGGCCCTTTGGGGAGCGACGTTCAGAAAAACGATTGTCTGAAAAATAAATCCGTGAGAGCCAATCAGACGGAAGAATCGCTAGATACACTGCACGTCACTGTGTAGATTGTGGTAATCAGACGGGGGACCTATAGGATTAATGTGTATATATATATATGGCCTTGTATGTGAAGCCACACGGTCACCACCCCGGCATGATGATCCCGAGCTTATCAATTCAGGGCAGACTCCGGACACAGAAAATATAATTTCCATACAATGTATTCATCAACAGCCACAAAGTGTATATATCCACTTTATTCACATTGAATGCCTTGAAATCTATATATTATCCTGTAAAAGTAGAAATGACATCATCCCTGGGCTGTACATAGCCCGTGCAGAGAGCAGAGCTGTGGGAGGGGCCCAGAAGGCTCCACCCACTACAGAAAACAGGAGGGGGGGCGAAGACAAGATTTGTCCTCCTGCATAAGGAGAGAGAGCAGAGCTGTGGGAGGGGCCCAGAAGGCTCCACCCACTACAGAAAACAACAGAAGAGGGCGAAGACAAGATTTTTCCTCCTGCACAAGGAGAGAGAGTAGAGCTGTGGGGGTTTTGGGTTAGGATTAGGGTTGGGGTTAGGTTTTGGGTTGGGGTTAGGGTTGGGTATAGGGTTGGGGTTGGGGTTAGGGTTATTTCCATATCTGAATGGCGAGTCAGGACCCTAGGAGTAAATAGGGCCTCCTTTAGCATCGGGTCGAGATGGGGGAGAGTGGATCTACGTTCTGATGCGTTAGGGAGGCTCTGCTTTGCAAAAGAACACATTTTTTAGTCTTTTAGGAATAATGCTGGAAGTTTGAATGTGTGTGTGCCTCTGTATGTGTGAGTGTGTGTTGTATGAGAGATGTCTGTTGTGTGTGTGTGTGTGAGTGTGTGTTGTATGAGAGATGTCTGTTGTGTTTCTGTTGTATGAGACATGTCTGTTGTGTGTATGTGTGAGTGTGTGTTGTATGAGAGATGTCTGTTGTGTGTATGTGTGAGTGTGTGTTGTATGAGAGATGTCTGTTGTGTGTATGTGTGAGTGTGTGTTGTATGAGAGATGTCTGTTGTGTGTGTGTATGTGTGAGTGTGTGTTGTATGAGAGATGTCTGTTGTGTGTATGTGTGAGTGTCTGTTGTATGAGAGATGTCTGTTGTGTGTGTGTGTGTGAGTGTGTGTTGTATGAGAGATATCTGTTGTGTTTCTGTTGTATGAGACATGTCTGTTGTGTGTATGTGTGAGTGTGTGTTGTATGAGAGATGTCTGTTGTGTGTATGTGTGTGCGTGTGTTGTATGAGAGATGTCTGTTGTGTGTATGTGTGAGTGTGTGTTGTATGAGAGATGTCTGTTGTGTGTGTATGTGTGAGTGTCTGTTGTATGAGAGATGTCTGTTGTGTGCATGTGTGAGTGTCTGTTGTATGCGAGATGTCTGTTGTGTGTATGTGTGTGTGTGTGTCAGTGTCTGTTGTGTGTATGGGTGAGTGTCTGTTGTATGAGAGATGTCCAGGACCAGAGCCCGAGCAGATGACCACATCTTCCTCTCGCCCCGAAGCCCGTCCCACGTACAAGACACAGAGGATCCCAGACCGATCGGCGATTACTACAGCTCACCATGTCGCGTCCTCCCTATAAGTCATGCTCCTGAAGAACAGAGTCTACATGTTAAGCCGTGTTTTCCTTTTTATGAACTCATATGGACTGTAAGGACTGATTCATTTCCAGGTGTAAGAAGTCATTGACACGTGGGAGCATATTACAAAAAACGGAGGACTGTTGTGGAAATTTTTATAAATGTATGTTGTCAGATGTCCCCCAGTGTCGGTTTTGCTGTAATGCGCTCATGTCAGCGTATTCGCACATACAGACTTTAGTGGAAGACCGGTGGCGTGAAAATCTTCCTGTGGACACAGTGATGTTTGCTCTTTTAGGGATGTTTGTTTTATAGTAAATGCCTCACATGACTCCGAGTGGACAGATCTGCGTTCATGAGAACTATAGCATAACTATACGACAATTATGGCCCATTGAGCCATAGTTTTCGTATGGTTCACGTCATTGGAAGCAGTTCACGTCACTGCTAGTCTATTTGAATGTATACATGTCTGTGATTGGTTCTTTTGAAAGAATACAAATGTCTGACTGGCTGTCTGTGAAGACACCAACTTCTTGTGTTGTATTCATGTATTGTATTGTATTGTATTAGCTGTATTTAACACATCCTGTTAGAGGGATATCCTTATATGGTCATTTGATGTGTGGAGCTCACATCAAGTGACATCACTTCCCATGGAGGAGGCGATTGGCTGCTGGTGACATCACTTCCTGTTTGTGAAAGCTTTTCTGATAATAAAAACCCAAACTGGGTAGCCTGGAGCAGAGATGCTGATTGGACGGAGAACATAGCAGTGCGGTGATGTTTTGTTATTGAATGAATGGTAATTGAATGATTGGTGAGTGAAATTTGAGCTCAGATGCATTATATCATTAAGATGAAATGTGTGCTTATTTAGCACAAGGAGATTTGTGCTCTGCGTACAGCCTTATTTCCATATCACTCCTCAGCTCTTTGTGTCTCCAGGAACTTTGTTTGGTGATTCCAGCTAAGATGTCTCCATGGTTCTTCAGTTTTTAATTGAGCCATATTCTCAGGAATAATGTTATTAATATTCATATTCATCTGTACTAGGGTTAGGGTTGGGGTTAGGTTTCGGGTTAGGGTTGGGGTAGGGTTTAGGGTTAGGTTACGGGTTAGGTTTAGGGTTGGGGTTAGGTTTCGGGTTAGGGTTAGGGTTGGGGTTAGGTTTCGGGTTAGGGTGGGGTTAGGTTTAGGGTTAGGTTACGGGTTAGGTTTAGGGTTGGGGTTAGGTTTCGTGTTAGCGTTGGGGTAGGGTTTAGGGTTTGGCGTTAGGGTTGGAATTGAGCTTAGGTTTAGAGTTGGGGATAGGGTTGTGGTTGGGGTTAGGGTTGGAGATTGTTTCTCCTCAGCTCTTTGTGTCTCCAGGAACTTTGTTTGGGGATTCCAGCTCTGATGTCACCATGGTTCTTCAGTTTTTTATTAATCCATATTCTCAGGAATAATGTTATTAATATTCATATTGATCTGTATTAATGATCTCTATTAGTTCAGCTTTATATATAGAAATTAGGATGTAAAATCCTCTCCTGCACTCAGCGGCTCCTTGGCACAGCCCCCTCGCCATGTCCCTTCTTGGCACAGCCCCTCGCCATGTCCCTTCTTGGCACAGCCCCTCACCATGTCCCTTCTTGGCACAGCCCCCTCGCCATGTCCCTTCTTGGCACAGCCCCTCACCATGTCCCTTCTTGGCAGCACAGCCCCCTCGCCCTGACCCTTCTTGGCACAGCCCCTCGCCATGTCCCTTCTTGGCACAGCCCCCTCGCCATGTCCCTTCTTGGCACATCCCCTCGCCATTTCCCTTCTTGGCACATCCCCTCGCCATGTCCCTTCTTGGCACAGCCCCTCACCATGTCCCTTCTTGGCACAGCCCCCTCGCCATGTCCCTTCTTGGCACAGCCCCTCACCATATCCCTTCTTGGCACAGCCCCCTCGCTATGTCCCTTCTTGGCACAGCCCCTCACCATGTCCCTTCTTGGCAGCACAGCCCCCTCGCCCTGACCCTTCTTGGCACATCCCCTCGCCATGTCCCTTCTTGGCACAGCCCCCTCGCCATGTCCCTTCTTGGCACATCCCCTCGCCATTTCCCTTCTTGGCACATCCCCTCGCCATGTCCCTTCTTGGCACATCCCCTCGCCATGTCCCTTCTTGGCACATCCCCTCGCCATGTCCCTTCTTGGCACAGCCCCTCACCATTTCCCTTCTTGGCACATCCCCTCGCCATGTCCCTTCTTGGCACAGCCCCTCGCCATGTTCCCTCTGATAACAATGGCTTCTGCTGCCCTTTGCATTTCCATTCTATTGCGGGGAAGTTGAAGCTTTCAGTCGTTCGCAGTGAGATTTTGTTCACAATAAGCGAGGTCAATGGGCGCCAATTGTACGCTTTCCACGGCTGCCACTCACCTTTAGTCTGTGGGCCGGGTACAATGCGAGGGGCCGGAGGCTGGGAAAGGTGCCATTATGTATGATGATATAATAGTGAAGGGCGCGCCGATCTGACACATAATTACAGAGCGGGATAGAAATCCTGCGACAGATCGCAGAGCCGAGACGTGCCGATAATGCCAGCCTTCAATTCCTCCCATTAGGGGGACTGCAAACCGGCAACTAAGCCGCACATCACACCGGTGACACCTTCCGGGACGTAGGTGGCGCTCATTTTCTATTCAGCTATTTTAAAGCTTTCAGGGGGTGGAATGAGACAGAGGATTCTACCAGGAAAAAGGGAAACTGTTCACTCCCAGAATTCCTTTCACCTGACATTGCCTGAGCTCTGACACGGGAACCTTACAGAATCTTCTATGTGGAAGCCCATTGAATATTTGTTATATTTGTAGTTACGTTTTTATGTGTCCATGTCCCCCTTCCAGGTATTTATTCCATCTCACAGAGATCACAGTCCCCCCTCACATTCCTTCAGATGCACACTGCGGCTCCTGGTGGGACGGTGCGCTCACATTCCTTCAGACGCACACTGCTGCTTCTGGCGGGACGGCACGCTCACATTCCTTCAGACGCACACTGCTGCTCCTGGCGGGACGGCACGCTCACATTCCTTTAGACGCACACTGCGGCTCCTGGCGGGACGGTGCGTTCACATTCCTTCAGACGCACACTGCGGCTCCTGGCGGGACAGCACGCTCACATTCCTTTAGACGCACACTGCGGCTCCTGGCGGGACGGCACGCTCACATTCCTTCAGATGCACACTGCTGCTCCTGCCGGGACCGTGCGCTCACATTCCTTCAGATGCACACTGCTGCTCCTGGCGGGACAGCACGCTCACATTCCTTCAGATGCACACTGCTGCTCCTGGCGGGACAGCACGCTCACATTCCTTCAGATGCACACTGCGGCTCCTGGTGGGACGGCAAGTTCACATTCCTTCAGATGCACACTGCGGCTCCTGGCGGGACGGCATGCTCACATTCCTTCAGATGCACACTGCTGCTACTGGCGGGACCGTGCGCTCACATTGCTTCAGATGCACATTGCTGCTCCTGGTGGGACGGCATGCTCACATTCCTTCAGACGCACACTGCGGCTCCTGGCAGGACGGCACGCTCACAATCCTTCATATGCACACTGCTGCTCCTGGCGGGACGGTGCGCTCACATTCCTTGAGATACACACTGCTGCTCCTGGCGGGACAGCAAGCTCACATTCCTTCAGATGCACACTGCTGCTCCTGGCGGGACAGCACGCTCACATTCCTTCAGATGCACACTGCGGCTCCTGGTGGGACGGCACGCTCACATTCCTTCAGATGCACACTGCTGCTCCTGGCGGGATGGCACACTCACATTCCTTCAGACGCACACTGCTGCTCCTGGCGGGACGGCACGCTCACATTCCTTCAGACGCACACTGCTGCTCCTGGCGGGACGGCACGCTCACATTCCTTCAGACGCACACTGCGGCTCCTGGCGGGACGGTGCGCTCACATTCCTTCAGACGCACACTGCGGCTCCTGGCGGGACGGCACGCTCACATTCCTTCAGACGCACACTGCAGCTCCTGGCGGGACGGCACGCTCACATTCCTTCAGATGCACACTGCTGCTCCTGGCGGGACAGCACGCTCACATTCCTTCAGATGCACACTGCTGCTCCTGGCGGGACAGCACGCTCACATCCCTTCAGATGCACACTGCGACTCCTGGCGGGACAGCACGCTCACATTCCTTCAGATACACACTGCTGCTCCTGGCGGGACAGCACGCTCACATTCCTTCTGATGCACACTGCCGCTCCTGGTGGGACGGCAAGTTCACATTCCTTCAGATGCACACTGCTGCTCCTGGCGGGACAGCACGCTCACATTCCTTCAGATGCACACTGCTGCTCCTGGCGGGACAGCACGCTCACATTCCTTCAGATGCACACTGCGACTCCTGGCGGGACAGCACGCTCACATTCCTTCAGATGCACACTGCTGCTCCTGGCGGGACAGCACGTTCACATTCCTTCAGATGCACACTGCCGCTCCTGGTGGGACGGCAAGTTCACATTCCTTCAGATGCACACTGTGGCTCCTGGCGGGACGGCACGCTCACATTCCTTCAGACGCACACTGCTGCTCCTGGCGGGACTGTGCGCTCACATTCCTTCAGACGCACACTGCTGCTCCTGGCGGGACGGCACGCTCACATTCCTTTAGACGCACACTGCGGCTCCTGGCGGGACGGTGCGTTCACATTCCTTCAGACGCACACTGCGGCTCCTGGCGGGACAGCACGCTCACATTCCTTTAGACGCACACTGCGGCTCCTGGCGGGACGGCACGCTCACATTCCTTCAGATGCACACTGCTGCTCCTGCCCGGACCGTGCGCTCACATTCCTTCAGATGCACACTGCTGCTCCTGGCGGGACAGCACGCTCACATTCCTTCAGATGCACACTGCTGCTCCTGGCGGGACAGCACGCTCACATTCCTTCAGATGCACACTGCGGCACCTGGTGGGACGGCAAGTTCACATTCCTTCAGATGCACACTGCGGCTCCTGGCGGGACGGCATGCTCACATTCCTTCAGATGCACACTGCTGCTACTGGCGGGACCGTGCGCTCACATTGCTTCAGATGCACATTGCTGCTCCTGGTGGGACGGCATGCTCACATTCCTTCAGACGCACACTGCGGCTCCTGGCAGGACGGCACGCTCACAATCCTTCATATGCACACTGCTGCTCCTGGCGGGACGGTGCGCTCACATTCCTTGAGATACACACTGCTGCTCCTGGCGGGACAGCAAGCTCACATTCCTTCAGATGCACACTGCTGCTCCTGGCGGGACAGCACGCTCACATTCCTTCAGATGCACACTGCGGCTCCTGGTGGGACGGCACGCTCACATTCCTTCAGATGCACACTGCTGCTCCTGGCGGGATGGCACACTCACATTCCTTCAGACGCACACTGCTGCTCCTGGCGGGACGGCACGCTCACATTCCTTCAGACGCACACTGCTGCTCCTGGCGGGACGGCACGCTCACATTCCTTCAGACGCACACTGCGGCTCCTGGCGGGACGGTGCGCTCACATTCCTTCAGACGCACACTGCGGCTCCTGGCGGGACGGCACGCTCACATTCCTTCAGACGCACACTGCAGCTCCTGGCGGGACGGCACGCTCACATTCCTTCAGATGCACACTGCTGCTCCTGGCGGGACAGCACGCTCACATTCCTTCAGATGCACACTGCTGCTCCTGGCGGGACAGCACGCTCACATTCCTTCAGATGCACACTGCGACTCCTGGCGGGACAGCACGCTCACATTCCTTCAGATACACACTGCTGCTCCTGGCGGGACAGCACGCTCACATTCCTTCAGATGCACACTGCCGCTCCTGGTGGGACGGCAAGTTCACATTCCTTCAGATGCACACTGCTGCTCCTGGCGGGACAGCACGCTCACATTCCTTCAGATGCACACTGCTGCTCCTGGCGGGACAGCACGCTCACATTCCTTCAGATGCACACTGCGACTCCTGGCGGGACAGCACGCTCACATTCCTTCAGATGCACACTGCTGCTCCTGGCGGGACAGCACGTTCACATTCCTTCAGATGCACACTGTGGCTCCTGGCGGGACGGCACACTCACATTCCTTCAGACGCACACTGCTGCTCCTGGCGGGACTGTGCGCTCACATTCCTTCAGATGCATAGTTGGTCTGGAAGTACAATTGGGCGTTCGTGTATTCATTTTTCCATCCCCTGTTTTTCTCCTCCAGACCTATTTTTTACAACTTCTACTTTATAGTAAACTATAACATTATCTTTATAGACTCCTCGTCTCCCATCTGCTCCTGAAGAGTGGCGATAGCCACGAAACGAGTTGAGATAATAGATGCTCCCTCTGTTCAATGTATCATTGTCACTAATATTGTACTTTCTACGCTATAGTGGAGTGGACCAACTCAATCAATGTTTTATTGTGGAGCCACACAACAATGAGTTTGTTGTTTTTACCAATGTCCACTATATGAACTTATATGTTATTACATTATCATGTTACCATATATTCTATACATTTTATGGATTTGACTTCTTTGCTATGCATTAGAGCTCCACGATTCTGGCTAAAATGAGAATCACTATTTTTTTGCTCAGAATAAAGATCACGATTCTCTCACGATTCTCGCGTTGTAAAATTGGGCTAACTTTACTATTTCGTTTTTTATTCATTAAAGTGTATTTAAAAAAAAAAATTGCGTTTGAAAAACAGCTGCGCAGATATGGTGTGACATAAAATATTGCAACCACCACCATTTTATTCTCTGGGGTCTCTGCTAAAAAAAAAAATCTATCATGTTTGGGTGTTCCAAGTAATTTTCTAGCAGAAAATAATGATTTTTTACTTGAGAGCAACAAATGCCAGAAAAGGTCTTTAAATGGTTACATTTCCTTCATCTAGACGCCGGAGTTCTTTCCTTTGATAAAAGAACGAAGAGATACTTTGTTTCCACTTATTCCCGTGTTGTGATAAAACTTGGCAGAGCTGCCTGGATTTTGTTTTTCCAGCTGTGAGAACTCTCTGCAGATCGTGACATGAAGATCGTGACATGAAGATCGGGACATGAAGATCGGGACATGAAGATCGTGACATGAAGATCGGGACATGAAGATCGGGACATGAAGTTTGTGACATGAAGATCGGGACATGAAGATCGTGACATGAAGATCGTGACATGAAGATCGTGACATGAAGATCGGGACATGAAGATCGGGACATGAAGATCGGGACATGAAGATCGGGACATGAAGATCGGGACATGAAGATCGGGACATGAAGTTCGTGACATGAAGATCGGGACATGAAGATCGTGACATGAAGATCGTGACATGAAGATCGTGACATGAAGATCGGGACATGAAGATCGGGACATGAAGATCGGGACATGAAGATCGGGACATGAAGATCGTGACATGAAGATCGGGACATGAAGATCGTGACATGAAGATCGGGACATGAAGATCGGGACATGAAGATCGTGACATGAAGATCGTGACATGAAGATCGGGACATGAAGATCGGGACATGAAGATCGTGACATGAAGATCGGGACATGAAGATCGGGACATGAAGATCGGGACATGAAGATCGGGACATGAAGTTCGTGACATGAAGATCGGGACATGAAGATCGTGACATGAAGATCGTGACATGAAGATCGGGACATGAAGATCGGGACATGAAGATCGTGACATGAAGATCGTGACATGAAGATCGGGACATGAAGATCGGGACATGAAGATCGTGACATGAAGATCGGGACATGAAGATCGGGACATGAAGATCGGGACATGAAGATCGGGACATGAAGATCGTGACATGAAGATCGTGACATGAAGATCGTGACATGAAGATCGGGACATGAAGATCGGGACATGAAGATCGGGACATGAAGATCGGGACATGAAGATCGTGACATGAAGATCGTGACATGAAGATCGGGACATGAAGATCGGGACATGAAGATCGTGACATGAAGATCGGGACATGAAGATCGGGACATGAAGATCGGGACATGAAGATCGGGACATGAAGATTGTGACATGAAGATCGGGACATGAAGATCGGGACATGAAGATCGGGACATGAAGATCGTGACATGAAGATCGGGAAGGGAAAAAGATGGCGATTTCGATTCTTCGCGATCAGTCGTGCAGCTCTACTATGCATGATGCTTTATGTAACGATGTGGTTCTAATGTACACAATGTGCTGTGCGATCTCCCGGCTCGCTTCATCCAAAGACCTTCCCCACATTCATCACAAGAGAATACATTAGAAAGAATATAACCCTTTCCCGAAAATTCTAATAGAATCAATTCGAATTTGGATTTAATTAGAATTTTCTGAATTCAGGTTGACTGAGTTCGAAAAATTTGAATCAAATTCGAAAACAAATAAACAAAACAAATTCCGAAAACGAACAAATGAAACGAAACAAATGATTTAAATAACGAATTGAAACAAAACAAATGTTTGGGTTCTGCCCGCGTCTCGTATTTAGAACGTTTTCTCTTTCATTTCTGTTTTCGGTTGTTCTACAAGATGAGGATTTACAATCACTTGAATCTTTTTATTTTATTTTATTTTGCTGCCTGTGTCCCCATTGGAGGTTTTCGCTCACTTCCTGTAAGGGTGACACCCTCCCCAGTGAGTTCTGTGACAGAGGTTCTAACCCCCTCACACTCTAATACTAAACACAACAATGTAAAGTGATCCCCGCCGCCCATTCATATATATATATTTCAGTGAAATGCACGTGCAGATAGGAAGCAGCTGTGCGTTTCTTTTTTCAGGGGTGAAAAGATCGCATTTCTCTGATTCTGACGCGGAATACGGACACCTGACGGCGGATAACGCCTGGAAATGTCGCAGATTGAGGAGTGCTATTGATCTGCAGGGAGGTTCATCTTTATGCGATCGCTGGCGGCTTCATGTCTTCTTTGTGCATAAAGAAATAAAATGCCGATTGATGGTGGCGAGACGATTGGATACAATGTGTGTGATGAGGGGGAATGTGCAGAAAGTGACGCACAATCCACCGCAGTGCTGGGGGGAGAATGCTGAAATAATGAGAATGGAGGAGCCGGGGGTGGAGGTCTGAGCACACAGCTCTGCGATAATTCATGCGATAATGTGCGCAGCGCCGTGTGATCAATACATTAACCTGATACACACAGGGCGCAGCACATCGCACCGATACACACAGGATGCAGCACATCACACTGATACACACAGGACGCAGCACATCGCACCGATACACGCAGGACGCAGCACATCGCACCGATACACACAGGGCGCAGCACATCACACTGATACACACAGGACGCAGCACATCGCACCGATACACACAGGATGCAGCACATCACACTGATACACACAGGGGGCAGCACATCGCACCGATACACACAGGACACAGCACATCACACCGATACACGCAGGACACAGCACATCACACCAATACACACAGGATGCAGCACATCGCACCGATACACACAGGATGCAGCACATCACACTGATACACACAGGATGCAGCACATCACACCAATACACACAGGATGCAGCACATCACACTGATACACACAGGATGCAGCACATCGCACCGATACACACAGGATGCAGCACATCACACTGATACACACAGGATGCAGCACATCACACCAATACACACAGGACGCAGCACATCGCACCGATACACACAGGACGCAGCACATCGCACCGATACACACAGGATGCAGCACATCACACTGATACACACAGGATGCAGCACATCACACTGATACACACAGGACACAGCACATCGCACCGATACACGCAGGACGCAGCACATCACACCAATACACACAGGATGCAGCACATCGCACCGATACACACAGGATGCAGCACATCACACTGATACACACAGGATGCAGCACATCGCACCGATACACGCAGGACGCAGCACATCACACCAATACACACAGGATGCAGCACATCGCACCGATACACACAGGATGCAGCACATCACACCAATACACACAGGACGCAGCACATCACACTGATACACACAGGACGCAGCACATCACACCGATACACACAGGACGCAGAACATCGCACCGATACACACAGGACACAGCACATCGCACCAATACACACAGGACGCAGCACATCACACCGATACACACAGGATGCAGCACATCACACTGATACACACAGGACGCAGCACATCACACTGATACACACAGGACGCAGCACATCGCACCGATACACACAGGACACAGCACATCGCACCAATACACACAGGACGCAGCACATCACACTGATACACACAGGACGCAGCACATCACACCAATACACACAGGACGCAGCACATCACACTGATACACACAGGATGCAGCACATCACACCGATACACACAGGACGCAGCACATCGCACCGATACACACAGGACGCAGCACATCGCACCGATACACACAGGATGCAGCACATCGCACCGATACACACAGGGCGCAGCACATCGCACCGATACACACAGGACGCAGCACATCGCACCGATACACACAGGATGCAGCACATCGCACCGATACACACAGGATGCAGCACATCACACTGATACACACAGGATGCAGCACATCACACCAATACACACAGGACGCAGCACATCACACTGATACACACAGGACGCAGCACATCGCACCGATACACACAGGACACAGCACATTACACTGATACACACAGGATGCAGCACATCGCACCGATACACGCAGGGCGCAGCACATCGCACCAATACACACAGGATGCAGCACATCACACCGATACACACAGGATGCAGCACATCACACTGATACACACAGGATACAGCACATCGCACCGATACACGCAGGGCGCAGCACATCGCATGATACACACAGGACGCAGCACATCGCACAGATACACGCAGGGCGCAGCACATCGCACCAATACACACAGGATGCAGCACATCACACCGATACACACAGGATGCAGCACATCACACTGATGCACACAGGATGCAGCACATCACACCGATACACGCAGGGCGCAGCACATCGCACCAATACACACAGGATGCAGCACATCACACCGATACACACAGGATGCAGCACATCACACTGATACACACAGGATGCAGCACATCGCACCGATACACGCAGGACGCAGCACATCACACCAATACACACAGGATGCAGCACATCGCACCGATACACACAGGATGCAGCACATCGCACCGATACACGCAGGACGCAGCACATCACACCAATACACACAGGATGCAGCACATCGCACCGATACACACAGGATGCAGCACATCACACTGATACACACAGGATGCAGCACATCACACCAATACACACAGGACGCAGCACATCACACTGATACACACAGGACGCAGCACATCACACCGATACACACAGGACTCAGAACATCGCACCGATACACACAGGACACAGCACATCGCACCAATACACACAGGACGCAGCACATCACACCGATACACACAGGATGCAGCACATCACACTGATACACACAGGACGCAGCACATCACACTGATACACACAGGACGCAGCACATCGCACCGATACACACAGGACACAGCACATCGCACCAATACACACAGGACGCAGCACATCACACTGATACACACAGGACGCAGCACATCACACCAATACACACAGGACGCAGCACATCACCACGATACACACAGGATGCAGCACATCACACCGATACACACAGGACGCAGCACATCGCACCGATACACACAGGACGCAGCACATCGCACCGATACACACAGGATGCAGCACATCGCACCGATACACACAGGGCGCAGCACATCGCACCGATACACACAGGACGCAGCACATCGCACCGATACACACAGGATGCAGCACATCGCACCGATACACACAGGATGCAGCACATCACACTGATACACACAGGATGCAGCACATCACACCAATACACACAGGACGCAGCACATCACACTGATACACACAGGACGCAGCACATCGCACCGATACACACAGGACACAGCACATTACACTGATACACACAGGATGCAGCACATCGCACCGATACACGCAGGGCGCAGCACATCGCACCAATACACACAGGATGCAGCACATCACACCGATACACACAGGATGCAGCACATCACACTGATACACACAGGATACAGCACATCGCACCGATACACGCAGGGCGCAGCACATCGCATGATACACACAGGACGCAGCACATCGCACAGATACACGCAGGGCGCAGCACATCGCACCAATACACACAGGATGCAGCACATCACACCGATACACACAGGATGCAGCACATCACACTGATACACACAGGATGCAGCACATCACACCGATACACGCAGGGCGCAGCACATCGCACCAATACACACAGGATGCAGCACATCACACCGATACACACAGGATGCAGCACATCACACCGATACACACAGGACGCAGAACATCGCACCGATACACGCAGGACGCAGCACATCACACTGATACACGCAGGACGCAGCACATCGCATGATACACACAGGACGCAGCACATCGCATGATACACGCAGGACGCAGCACATCGCACCGATACACACAGGACGCAGCACATCGCACCGATACACACAGGGCGCAGCACATCACACCGATACACGCAGGGCGCAGCACATCGCATGATACATGCAGGGCGCAGCACATCGTACTGATACACGCAGGGCACAGCACATCGCATGATACACACAGGACGCAGCACATCGCACCATACACACAGGGCGCAGCACATCGCACGATACACACACAGGGCGCAGCACATCGCACCGATACATACATGGCGCAGCACATCGCACCGATACACGCAGGACGCAGCACATCGCACCGATACACGCAGGGCGCAGCACATCGCATGATACACGCAGGGCGCAGCACATCGCATGATACACACCAGACGCAGCACATCGCACCGATACACGCAGGACGCAGCACATCGCTGAGCGCTCTGAATCTTTGCCCATTCCGTGAATCAGCCGCTCATCCGTTCTACATTACACATTTAGGGTCAGTTCACATCGCATGCAGTCCAGTGCGATTTTTTTTCTGAATCAAAAACGCATGGAAAGCGGGTTATGTGGTTTTCAATGGCGTACTTCACATCCGTGTGTTCCATAAAAAAAGTAGACCATGCTTGACATGTGCGGTTCGTTTAGTTTCAAATTAATTAGTATCCGAATTTCCGAATTGGAACAGTACCGAATTTAAGCAAATCTGAAATACTGAAAAAAAAAATTGGACGAAATTCAAATCGTTTTCAAATCATCTTCAAATACTTTTTGAATTCGAATAATTTTCCAATTTTCAAAGAGAATAAAATAGAATAGAAAATAAAGGAATATAATAGAAAAAAATATATATATTTTATTTTTCTATTCTATTCCTTTATTTTCTATTCTAATTTATTCTCTTTGGAAATTGGAAAACTATTCAAATTTGAAAAATTCTAATCGATATGAAAATTAATAAACAAAACAAATTCCGAAAAAAAAATGAAACTAATTAAACAAATTTAACTAAACAAATTTATGTAAATAAGGAAACAAAAGAAATGTTTGCGTTCTGCTCATGTCTAGACCATGCTGCGTTTTTCCTGTACTGGTCTGCACTGGTCTGTACTGGTCTGTACTGGTCTGCACTGGTCTGCACTGGTCTGTACTGGTCTGTACTGGTCTGCACTGGTCTGTACTGGTCTGTACTGGTCTGCACCACTGGTCTGTACTGGTCTGTACTGGTCTGTACTGGTCTGTACTGGTCTGCACTGGTCCGCACTGGTCTGTACTGGTCTGTACAGGAACGATGTAAAATGCATAATCCTCCTTTTTCCTTATTTATAGGGGTTGTAAAGGCAACATTTTTTTCACCTTAATGCATTCTATGCATTAAGGTGAAAAAACATCTCTGGATTAGCGGCCCCCCGAGCCCCCCGTTTACTTACCTGACCCCTCGAAAGTCCCGCGCTGTGAATGCGCAGGCATCTCGGCCGGGCTTCTCGGCTCATTCATTGGTTGATTGAAAGCAGCGCAGCCATTGGCTCGCGCTGCTGTCAATCACATCCAATGACGCGGCGCGCCGGGGGGGGGGGGGGGCGAGTGATACAGTGAGCGGCTATGGCCGCCGGCTGTATCACAGGAGCGCGCAGGCAAGAACTTACCACCATGCAAGCTCACATGAAGGTGAGAAGTTCTTGCGGGGGGAGGAGCCGAGACAGCCACAGAGGGACCCCAGAAGAGGAGGATCGGGGCCACTCTGTGCAAAATGAGCTGCACAGTGGAGGTAAGTACAACATGTTTGTTATTTAAAAACTAAAAACAATTTTTTTGGTTAATTCTCCTTTAAGGGGGGCGTGGCAGGGGGTGTGTCATATGCCTACATATGTTTAGTAATAGGTGTCCCTCGTCCCCATCTCAGGAAGTTGGGAGGTGTGCTCTGGAGGCACTTCCTGTTATAAGGTGACAACTGTCACTCCCAGCTGTGCTCCTGCGTTGTCACCTTGTCACACGCGCCCCCTTGTGGAGACTACAAGCAGTTCTGCTGACACACATCAGGTTTTCTGTAGGGAGGCACCAATATATCGAAAATCAGGTTATCTGCGTTTTACCGACAGGAAAAAAAGGTGCCGATAATGACGGTTGAAAAACGCAGGTGACTTTGCCGGGATTTTATCGCATTCACTGTGCAATTTTCATAGGTCATGTGACTCAAAATCCACATTAAAAACGCAACACGGGGGCATTTGTGATGCGTTTTCAATGCGTTTCAAAAGGACGATCGGCTTTTGGTGCGTTTTTTTTTTTTAACTGACCAAAAATGCAGCAAGTGAGATCTTTGACCGATGAGAAGACACAGGAGGCGTGGCCTCTTCTGCTTTTCTTGCGCTTCAAAAACTGCTCAGTGTGAAAGCCGCCGATTGGCCGGAAATAAATTCATATTCATGATATTAATTAAAATGTCAAATAAAATCCAATTATATATATAAAGAAACTGTCCATTGCGGTCTTCGGCTCAGTGCATCCTGGATGTTCAGTTTCGTTGCTCCGCTAGTTTGCTGCAGCTTTCATGAAAACAATCCCAGGTGATCCCGCCATGGAGGTCCTTGTTCAGGCACTTCCTGTTAGAGGGTTATAATGGCCTCCATCAGAAGGCAGGGAGACAACACAGGACGGGGGAGGGGGAGGGGAGAGTTGTCACTCCAGGACACAGGACACAGACGTGACCCACCGTTGTCACCATCAGGAAACCCGCCCATTCCGCCATCACTAAAGTGTAAATAGACAAGAAGTGGCTGCAAAGAGGCCGGAGGAGATCAGCAGCACAGAGAGGCCATAAAAGGATAAAAAAAGGTAAAAACAAAGTTACATTTTTTTTTATATGTAGCGGGGTCTTCAATTTAGTGGGGTACACTTGGGGAGTAGTGTGACCCAAGTGTGTAATTATGTTAGGGTTCAGACCCCTTTTTCTTATTCGTGGAGGATTGGGTGGTGTAATATTCTCTTCGACCAGTGGGTGTCAGTATACCTACTGGCTCGGGGTAGAATCACTACCGCAGTGCTACCCTTCTTTGTCCCTTCCTGGAGATGGTACGGCCGGGGCGGGGAACCCGCCGTGGTGTCGACGGGAGGAGATAAAAGGGGGAGACGCTATCGCCACGAGGTCTCTTTCCCGGAGGATCTCTTCACGCACCTAGGCACCTTCAGCCTGGGTGCGGGCGGTTCAAGGTTCCGGCCTAGGCGCCCTAGGCCTGGCCGGGATGAAGTTGGAGTCCATCCCAGGCACCTTCAGCCTGGGATGAGGTACTATTGAGGAGGCCTGGGACCCGGTGACTCCGACTGGGTCCCGCAAGGGTGAAGTGATTCCAGGGCGCTCCTTGCGAGGGGACCCGCATCTGAGGTGAGGAGGCTGGGGAGGTCACCCGTCCGAATACCCGGTGCAGTGTCAACCCGGTGACGGATGGGCCTTCGGTAACGCCCTTGGAGGACATCTTCCCCTGATAGAGGCCGCAACGCAACGGAGGTATTCATGTCAAGACTCCTACAACCCTTGGTCATAGCACAGGGGGTGTAGGGACCCATATCAGTATAGTGCCTCGACCTGCTCATCCCACCGTATCCTACCATCGCATTGCCTGTATGTGAAGATACGAAATAAATCTAACCGTTGGACTGTGATCGGTGTATGGACTCTGTTAATGGGAGCAAAGGGTGGTTTCTGCACGACAGACTCGGTACATGTTCAGGACACACCGGCCCGAGGAAACATCAGGTATTGGCCTTCACCTCGCCTGCAAGTAGTGGGGAGGACATGGGCCGTAGCGCACCTCACCCCTGTCACGTGACATACCCCTGGGCTAGAGAAGAAGACGGGGTGTGGGGGTGTGGCCGCTACATATAAATGGCGACTGATTTCTGATTGGCGCAGAGAGAACTTGCTTCACATCTCCCGTGTGTCTGTGTCCGGCACTGAAGGGGTGAAGTCCATTACCTCTCGATCGGCCGGCTGCTACGCGTTTTACATCGATCGCTATCGGCGGCCTGAGAGACTCTATAAGTGGAAGCAGAAGATTAATCATTATGTACAAGTCAGAAAAGGAAAAGATTCCCCCGTAATGTGCGATTCGGAATTCATTAGAAGGCTTCGCCGTACATCTGCAGTCCATTATCGCTCAATCATCGCACGCGCCTTCCCCTCCCCCTCTTCTTCCCAGAGCACATCCCCTCCTCTGCGCCTTCCCAGAGCGTCCCCTCCCCCGCTCCTTCCCCTCCCCCGCTCCCTCCCCTCCCCCGCTCCCTCCCAGAGCGTCCCCTCCCCCTTGCCTTCCCAGAGCACGTCCCCTCCCCCGCTTCTTCCCAGAGCACGTCCCCTCCCCCGCGCCTTCCCAGAGCGTTCCCTCCCCCGCTCCCTCCCAGAGCGTCCCCTCCCCCTTGCCTTCCCAGAGCACGTCCCCTCCCCCGCTTCTTCCCAGAGCACGTCCCCTCCCCCTTGCCTTCCCAGAGCACGTCCCCTCCCCCGCTTCTTCCCAGAGCGCGTCCCCTCCCCCGCGCCTTCCCAGAGCGTTCCCTCCCCCGCTCCCTCCCAGAGCGTCCCCTCCCCCACTCCTTCCCCTCCCTCGCTTCTTCCCAGAGCACGTCCCCTCCCCCTCGCCTTCCCAGAGTGCGTCCCCTCCCCCGCGCCTTCCCAGAGCGTCCCCTCCCCCGCTTCTTCCCAGAGCACGTCCCCTCCCCCTTGCCTTCCCAGAGCACGTCCCCTCCCACGCTCCCTCCCAGAGCACGTCCCCTCCCCCTCTTCTTCCCAGAGCACATCCCCTCCTCCGCGCCTTCCCAGAGCGTCCCCTCCCCCGCTTCTTCCCAAAGCGCGTCCCCTCCCCCGCGCCTTCCCAGAGCGTTCCCTCCCCCGCTCTCTCCAAGAGCGTCCCCTCCCCCTTGCCTTCCCAGAGCACATCCCCTCCCCCGCTTCTTCCCAGAGCACGTCCCCTCCCCCTCGCCTTCCCAGAGCGCGTCCCCTCCCCCGCGCCTTCCCAGAGCGTTCCCTCCCCCGCTCCCTCCCAGAGCGTCCCCTCCCCCTTGCCTTCCCAGAGCACGTCCCCTCCCCCGCTTCTTCCCAGAGCACGTCCCCTCCCCCTCGCCTTCCCAGAGCGCGTCCCCTCCCCCGCGCCTTTCCAGAGCGTTCCCTCCCCCGCTCCCTCCCAGAGCGTCCCCTCCCCCACTCCTTCCCCTCCCCCCGCTTCTTCCCAGAGCACGTCCCCTCCCCCTCGCCTTCCCAGAGCGCGTCCCCTCCCCCGCGCCTTCCCAGAGCGTCCCCTCCCCCGCTTCTTCCCAGAGCACATCCCCTCCCCCTCGCCTTCCCAGAGCGTCCCCTCCCCCACTCCTTCCCCTCCCCCGCTCCCTCCCAGAGCGCGTCCCCTCCTCCGCGCGCCTTCCCAGAGCGTCCCCTCCCCCGCTCCTTCCCCTCCCCCGCTTCTTCCCAGAGCACATCCCCTCCTCCGCGCCTTCCCAGAGCGTCCCCTCCCCCGCTCCTTCCTAGAGCGTCCCCTCCCCCACTCCTTCCCCTCCCCCGCTCCCTCCCAGAGCGCGTCCCCTCCTCCGCGCACCTTCCCAGAGCGTCCCCTCCCCCGCTTCTTCCCAGAGCACGTCCCCTCCCCCTCGCCTTCCCAGAGCGTGTCCCCTCCTCTGCGCGCCTTCCCAGAGCGTCCCCTCCCCCACTCCTTCCCCTCCCCCGCTCCCTCCCAGAGCGCGTCCCCTCCCCTGCGCCTTCCCAGAGTGTCCCTCCCCCGCTCCTTCCCCTCCCCCGCTCCCTCCCAGAGCACGTCCCCTCTTCAGCGCGCCTTTCCAGAGCACATCCCCTCCTCCGCGCCTTCCCAGAGCGTCCCCTCCCCTGCTCCTTCCCAGAGCGTCCCCTCCCCCGCTCCTTCCCCTCCCCCGCTGCCTCCCAGAGCGCGTCCCCTCCTCCGCACGCCTTCCCAGAGCATCCCCTCCCCCGCTTCTTCCCCTCCCCCGCTCCCTCCCAGAGCGCTTCCCCTCCTCCGCGCGCCTTCCCAGAGCGTCCCCTCCCCCGCTCCTTCCCAGAGCATCCCCTCCCCCGCTCCTTCCCCTCCCCCGCTGCCTCCCAGAGCGCGTCCCCTCCTCCGCACGCCTTCCCAGAGCATCCCCTCCCCCGCTCCCTCCCAGAGCGCTTCCCCTCCTCCGCGCGCCTTCCCAGAGCGTCCCCTCCCCCGCTCCCTCCCAGAGCGCGTCCCCTTCCCCGCTCCTTCCCAGAGCGCGTCCCCTTCCCCGCTCCTTCCCAGAGCGCGTCCCCTCCCCTCCTCCATGCGACTTCCCAAAGCGCATCATGGCGTCCCCTCCCCCCTCCCCCCCTCACACCATGACGGACCATAGCTGGCCTCGCGTGTCGCACGTTTCCCCCTCACCACCTTATCTTCCAGAGATACTTGGCTGTCCTCTATCTCACTTCCTGTCCTAGGGGGGTGACAACACTGCTCCCCATAAATACAAAGAGGTAAGTTGTCCCCCCCTAGGACAGGGGATGTATGTTACTGGCGGGATCACCAGGTGAAAAGAAAACGAATGCCGCCGCCGCCACATGTAAGGACCGGTGAGCTGCAATATATGACGGAGCTGATAGTATTCCCCTGTGATCTGTGTACTTACCGCCCCCCCCCAGGTACTTATCTCCCCCTGAACATGAGCCCAGCTGCTGAGCTCTCCATGCTCAGAAGGGGGCAGCATTGAGCCGTCACAGATCTCTATAGATTGATTCTTCATTCAGCATCTTCTCAATGAGTATCAAAGCTTCTCCATATCACCATGGCACCCCCCCCCCATTAACCCCGTCACTGCCGCGGTGTGTGCCGGAGAGACGAGACACCTCCAGAATAAGCCCCGCGAGGGGGAAACACGGTGACCACAGAGATCATAATGAATGTCAGATACAAAGTGACATCTGATGAAGTCTGAGGGGTGGGAGGGGGAGGGAGGGGGAGGGGGGGGTCACATGATAAGAGCTGAATCCTGGGGCTCATTCACTGATTTCAGATGGATCTGATCTGCAGACTATCCCATCAATCCTGACCCTCGTATCAAACAATTCAAATGTATCTAAAAATTATCACCCCCCCCTCCCCCTCCCCCCATTACACTCAAATTGCTGCTCGATCCCGGGATCAGAAATGGTAACTGAACCGTCTCCCTCTGTTTTGTAAAGTGCTGAGCAAACTGTTGGAGCGATAAAAATCATAATATTAATAATAATAAATAAATGATGACAGATAAAGTCTGAATAATATTATTAATAATTAAATACATTAAAAATAAAATGTAAATCCGAAATAATAAAATTATAATAAATAATAATAATCATCATATCAATACAATAATAATAATAACAATCTATAAATTCTGTATAATAATAAAAACCCTCAAAGAATATTTGGAAACAATGTAGATATAATTCTCTGATTCCAGGAATGTCCTCCATCGTGTCATTCACCCCAAAATCATCTCATAGAACTCCGGGTTACATTGGTCCAGCTTGGTACGGTGTAAAGTCTTTATATCTCATACCTGGGGGGGGCGCTGAGGAAGCCGATAATCCCATTGCTGGTCAGTAATAGACACAAACTTTCAGGTCCTGAGGCTTTTTGTCTGCACATTGACCACAGGGGGGCGCTCACTCACACTGCCACCATTCACAGAACGCCTTATATTTTTTCAATGAATGCAAGACATTCTCTGATAGGAGATCATGACATTACCATCATGACATTACCATCATGACATCACCATCATGACATCACTATCATGACATCACTATCATGACATCACCATCATGACATCACCATCATGACATCACCCTCATGACATCACTATCATGACATTACCATCATGACATCACCATCATGACATCACCATCATGACATCACTATCATGACATCACCATCATGACATCACCATCATGACATCACCCTCATGACATCACTATCATGACATTACCATCATGACATCACTATCATGACATCACCATCATGACATCACCATCATGACATCACCCTCATGACATCACTACCATGACATCACCATCCCTCCTCTCCACCTTGTCCAATCAGAGAATGCTTCAAATTCATAACAAAATGCAAAATAGTTCTGTGAATGGCGGCGTTGCCAAGTGAGTGACCCCCCCATGGACACAGGGAAGCTGGTTGCACAGGACCAGGAGGAATGCAGTGATCGCTGTAGTACCTCTGACTATTCCAGTGATTATAAGCTTCCCCATCAGCCCCTCATGTATGAGAAATCCAGAGTTACAGCGTGCCAAGCTGGACCAATGTAACTATTCCATGCAGATCATAACTGGAGTTCCATTTTAAAGGGCTGGCTGCGCTGTAGGACAGAGCTGTGTGAATCTCAGGACAGGGTGGACAGAAAAATACAAATCTTTCGGCATATAAAGATCTGTTATTATATGTATTTTATCTGTATTTAGATGTCTGCCCGGAGTTCAGCCTTAATAATAATAATAATAATCTTGATTATAGTTTAGTGCTGCATGGGGTAGAGGAGGTTCTCTTTATACCAAAATGTATATAATAATAATAATAATAATAATAATAATAATAATAATAATAATAACAATAATAATAATAACAATAATAATAATAACATTAATAATAATAATAATAATAATAACAATAATAACATTAATAATAATAATAATAACAATAACAATAATAACATTAACAATAATAATAATAACAATAACAATAATAACATTAATAATAATAATAATAACAATAATAACATTAATAATGATAATAATAATAATGAGGGTAATGAAGCGCGCATTGAGAGCGGCGGCGTGGTTCCCGGGTGGCGTCGCTGTGCGTTGTGGACAATTAGCGGTACAATCGCAGCCCTGACAGGCGAACAATGACCCGCTCAGCGCGGAATGAATGGACACACAATCCATCACTTCTATAGACATCCTGCAGGACACAATAACGTCTCGATCACAGCCGGCGATCACCAGCGGGGGTTGTTTTCAGAGCTGATATTACAAAGTAGCACAGTGAGGAATTGTTACATTGTAGCAGGTGTGGGAGGAATGTCAGGAGCCACATACAATGTCTGATGGAGAAGCTGTGCGTCTGCGCGGACCAATCAGAATGGAGATTTGGAAGGGCTTTGCAGGCTTATCTTATCGCTCTGCGTTGGGTGGCGATGGAGCTGAAGATCCATCTGGTATTCCGGTCACTGAATAGATTTTTACTGCAAACCGTCTTATTCCCGAATCTCCCTGTTGGGTTCAATTTCCAAAGAAAAGTCGTCATTAGAGAAATCGCAGAGCCGCCATCGCCGGATCAATCTCCCGGTTATCACATTGAGGTTCAGGATTCAATATTCTCCAGAATAAATCTCATCAAAAAAAGTCAAAGAAGAACATTATTTACATATAAAATTTTCCTGTAACATTCCGTGTCATGGTGACCGGGACTTACAGGAAAAGGCGCGTCCCTCCGAACCCGGGAAGTACCGTCAGTGCGGACCAATGCGCTCACACACAGGGGGGCGAGGATGTTCATGACATCATTGACCTAACACGGCCATGTGGTCATTTTAGGGCAATGATGTCACAAGCAACCCCGCCCCTTTGTGTACAGCAGCTCATTGACCTCATCCCTACAGATCACCTGACCTCATCCCTACCGATCACCTGACCTCATCCCTACCGATCACCTGACCTCATCCCTACCGATCACCTGACCTCATCCCTACTGATCACCTGACCTCATCCCTACTGATCACCCGACCTCATCCCTACTGATCACCTGACCTCATCCCTACTAATCACCTGACCTCATCCCTACAGATCACCTGACCTCATCCCTACCGATCACCCGACCTCATCCCTACAGATCACCTGACCTCATCCCTACCGATCACCTGACCTCATCCCTACCGATCACCCGACCTCATCCCTACAGATCACCTGACCTCATCCCTACCGATCACCTGACCTCATCCCTACCGATCACCTGACCTCATCCCTACTGATCACCCGACCTCATCCCTACTGATCACCTGACCTCATCCCTACTAATCACCTGACCTCATCCCTACTGATCACCTGATCTCATCCCTACTGATCACCCGACCTCATCCCTACTGATCACCTGACCTCATCTCTACTGATCACCTGACCTCATCCCTACCGATCACCTGACCTCATCCCTACCGATCACCTGACCTCATCCCTACTGATCACCCGACCTCATCCCTACTGATCACCTGACCTCATCCCTACCGATCACCTGACCTCATCCCTACCGATCACCTGACCTCATCCCTACCGATCACCTGACCTCATCCCTACTGATCACCCGACCTCATCCCTACCGATCACCCGACCTCATCCCTCCCGATCACCTGACCTCATCCCTACCGATCACCTGACCTCATCCCTACTGATCACCTGACCTCATCCCTACCGATCACCTGACCTCATCCCTACTGATCACCTGATCTCATCCCTACCGATCACCTGACCTCATCCCTACTGATCACCTGACCTCATCCCTACTGATCACCTGACCTCATCTCTACTGATCACCTGATCCCATCCCTACTGATCACCCGACCTCATCCCTACTGATCACCTGACCTCATCTCTACTGATCACCTGACCTCATCCCTACCGATCACCTGACCTCATCCCTACCGATCACCTGACCTCATCCCTACTGATCACCCGACCTCATCCCTACTGATCACCTGACCTCATCCCTACCGATCACCTGACCTCATCCCTACCGATCACCTGACCTCATCCCTACCGATCACCTGACCTCATCCCTACTGATCACCCGACCTCATCCCTACCGATCACCCGACCTCATCCCTCCCGATCACCTGACCTCATCCCTACTGATCACCTGACCTCATCCCTACTGATCACCTGACCTCATCCCTACCGATCACCTGACCTCATCCCTACTGATCACCCGACCTCATCCCTACCGATCACCTGACCTCATCCCTACCGATCACCTGACCTCATCCCTACTGATCACCTGACCTCATCTCTACTGATCACCTGACCTCATCCCTACTGATCACCTGACCTCATCCCTACCGATCACCTGACCTCATCCCTACTGATCACCTGACCTCATCCCTACCGATCACCTGACCTCATCCCTACCAATCACCCGACCTCATCCCTACCGATCACCTGACCTCATCCCTACCGATCACCTGACCTCATCCCTACTGATCACCTTTGGGATGAATTGGAATGTCAACTGCAAACCAGATGTTTTTTTTTTGGTGCCCAATGTGAGGTCCAACATGTGATCCAGGTCTTCTCACCCAACATCAGTACCTCACAATGGGGGAAAATTCCCACAGACACCCTCCAAAATCTTCCCAACAGAATAAAGGATTTTATAGCTATAAAGGGGCAACTCCATAATAATAGCCTTGGAATGAGATGTCCCAACAGCCTCATACAGGTGTGAAGGTCATATTATGTATTTTACATTTAGAAACATATCTGTGAAAACGAAATATCTTCCTGAATATCAAAGAAGGATGTGACTTGGTGTTTATTGTGATTATAAACGTTCCTCAATATCTTACAATGGGACCAAACCTAAGAACTTTCCATGACCGGCACACCTTGTCCAGCAAACCCTTCAGCTGTGCTTAGCCCGGAATATTCACTCCACACACCTCTGCACAGGATCGCTAGGGGGGCCGCCAGAGCGCACTTCCAGAAACTTCTACTCTGTGACTTCCAATATCACCAATCAAATTCAGAATTTCAAGAGAAGAATAAATTAGATTGGTTTCTGGGGGGGAAAAAACATGAATCTTTTTCAATTGGCATTTGTTGGAGTTTTTTGTACGAGGCAACATGGAGGATGTTCCAGCGGCACCAGCAGGCGCGGTCCAGGATCACCCAATTACAGAGAGGAAGGAGCACCGTAGGCTGGAGCAGGTTCGGTGAACTTTGCACTGGTTGGGTTGTGCTCCCGCCACGCATCTCTAGGCTTCATTTTTACTTTGGTCTTTAAAGCTCTGACCTCTGAATGATCCCCACCCCCATTCCCAGCAGTATTTTATGTTTTTATTTTTTACCATACGTCTTCAGGCCGGTCATGTGACACACAGGCTCCTCTTCCTATCAGGACCTTTTCCTGGCAATGAGCGGTCCTCGATAATGCAGAGAGTGGTGATGCCAGCGCCGCCCTCTGAACCAATACACTGTGTGTGCAGGGCGCCAAGGTGACACCCCCACCGATCCATGGCACCCTGCAATCACTGCCCATCCTCAGTTTCAATGACACTGGAAGTTATTCATTTGGAAAAACAGAGTCCATCTAGTGTTGAAAGGGAATTACTGCAGGGGTCAGCACTGGAGAGGAGGTGAGTAGTGTAGCATGAGCGGCATGTTTCTGTATTACACACCTCAGGAACCTTTAACACAAGAATTGGGCTTTAACCGCTTGCCGACCAGCGCACACAGATGTACGTCGGCAGATTGGCTCGTACAGGCAAATGGGCGTACCTGTAAGTCCCTTTGAATTTGCCGCCATGCGTCCGCCGCGTACTCTGTAATCGTGCCCGCGGATCCTGCGTACTCAAAGTCCGCCGGTGTCCCGCGATCGTGGCACGGAGAGGCAGAACGGGGAGATGCCTATGCAAACAAGGCATCTCCCTGTTTTGCCGTGTGACAGGACAGGGATTGGCTGCTCCCTGTGATCCGGAGCAGTGATCAATGTCATGCCACTTGTAGCCCATCCCCCCACACAGTTAGAATCACTCCCTAGGACACACTTAACCCCTTCCTCGCCCCCTAGTGGTTAACCCCTTCCCTGCCAGTCACATTTACACAGTAATCAGTGCATTTTTATAGCACTGATCGCTGTATAAATGTGAATGGACCCAAAATAGCGTCAAAAGTGTTCGATGTGTCCTCCATAATGTCGCAGCCACAATAAAGATCGCAGATCGCCGCCATTACTAGTAAAAAAAAGAATTATAATAAAAATGCCATAAAACTACCCCCTATTTTTTAGACGCTATAGCTCATAATAAACGCTTATTGTGATTTTTTTTACCAAAAATATGTAGAAGAATACGTATCGGCCTTAACTGAGGAAAAAAAATCGTTTTTTTATATATTTTTTTGGGGATATTTATTGTAGCAAAATGTAAAAAATATTGTTTTTTTTTTCAAAATTGTCGCTCTTTTTTTGTTTATAGCGCAAAAAATAAAAACCGCAGAGGTGATCAAATACCACCAAAAGAAAGCTCTATTTGTGGGAAAAAAGGACGTCAATTTTGTTTGGGTGCCACGTTGCACGACCGCGCCATTGTCAGTTCAAGCTACACAGTGCCGAATCGCAAAAAATGCTCTGGTCAGGAAGGGGGTAAATTCTTCCGGGGCTGAAGTGGTTAAACCGCCCCGCTGCGCTAACGTCCTTCTACATACAATCTATTACAGCAATATTTCCCGCTCCAATTAAACTATTTCCAATGCTAATTGGAACTTCCATCTGACGTTCCTGGCGTGCCACGTTGAGTCGGATGACGTGCAGGCCTGGCAATGCCCGGGACGCACACAGGAACGCGGTGAGTCAGCCGCTGGTCAGAGTTCACCCCGGAGAGAGAAGCCTTTCCTTCGGTAGATGGTTGATTCCGGCATTTCCTATTCTGACTTGATATGAATAAATCTGGCCTTGTCTCTGGAGTGTCAGCCTCTGTCTATTTCATGTCTGCTTGATGTGCAAACAACTCAAAAAATTCAGCAGGAAAAATGTCTGGAGAAAAATAAAAGGCAGCGAGCTGCCGACATCCGCGGCTAAGAAGAGAAGCGGGAAAAAATTGGCTGCTAATGTTACAGGAAGACCGTCCTGATATGGAAAGAAGGGGGAGGGGAGCTCCTTATC